>CAUYRT010038244.1:0-23760 GCA_963574885.1 Lepilemur ruficaudatus
ATATATTTGGTTGGCCAATTAATTTCTTTCTATTATTAGTAGAGACGGGGTCTCGCTCTTGCTCAGGCTGGTTTCGAACTCCTGACCTTGAGCAATCCACCCGCCTCGGCCTCCCAGAGTGCTAGGATTACAGGCGTGAGCCACTGCGCCCAGCCTAAGATCTATACTTTGATAGCCCAGTCCCTCCCCACTCCTGTCCACTAGAGAAGGGCCAGTTGCCCTCTCACCCAGGGCTGTTAGCTCCAGGGACCAAGTCAGAGGACGCAGGATTTTTCTGCTGTTGGCTCAAGCACTTTGTCTTATTAGGGAGTTAAGTTTAATAAAGTTGTTGACCAGTACAAAGTTACCTTTGGATTCACAATGCAATTTAACTCTACATATACTTTGCTTGATATCTGTATACTGTTTTTTTCTCTAAGGGAACAGAAACCATCTGCAAAGGAAGAGTCTTGTACATAGACTGAAACTTTCTGAAATACCAACCTCCAACTTAGAGAATCACAGACAAAACTTTGTAAAACATCCAACTTTTTTAACATGACACAATTTATACATCTCACTCGAAAAGCCAGAATCATACAATGAAGAAACCTAGATTATTCCCATTAAGTAGATGTGTGACAAGGATGGCCCTTGTGACTATTTTTATTTAGCATTGTTTTGGAAGTACTGGCTTATGTAATTAGAGAAGAGAAAGAAATGAGATAGAAAAACTAGAAGAGTTTAAATATTTATGATAGCCTACCTGGAAAATCCAAGGACATTTACTGAAAAACTAGTAGAAATAGGTATTTTAGCAAAATGGGTACAAAGTAGTATAGAAAAAAACAATGAACAGGCTGGGTGTGGTGGTTCATGCCTATAATCCTAGCACTTTGGAGGTTGAGGTGGGAAGATTGCTTGAGCCCAGGAGTTTGAGGTTGCCATGAGCTGTGATAAAGCCACTGCACTCTAGCCTGGCAACAGAGCGTGACCCTGACTCCAAAACAAAACAATGAACATTAGCCAATTAGCAAGTATAAGGAAATAAAATGTATCGTTTATAACAGCAACAACAAAGTAAGCTTACCAAGAGTAATCCTAACAAGTAAATATGTTAGATCTAGATGCCCAAAACTAAAATGCTACCAAAGGACACAAAAAGAGGCTTGAATAAATGGAAAGGCATACTCTATTTTGGGGTAGAAAGATTCACTGTCTATCATAAAGATGTCAGCGCTCCATAAAAATCTATAAATTTAACACAAATCTAATAAAAATACAAAGACTACATAACCTGAATATAAAATTCTCATGGAAATTTTTGCATCAAGAATGGCCATG
The DNA here is from genome assembly GCA_963574885.1 of Lepilemur ruficaudatus. Classification (NCBI taxonomy): domain Eukaryota; kingdom Metazoa; phylum Chordata; class Mammalia; order Primates; family Lepilemuridae; genus Lepilemur; species Lepilemur ruficaudatus. Next base: position 1,324 of record CAUYRT010038244.1, read on the forward strand.
AACATTTTGAAAAAGAAGGTTAATGCAAGACGAATAGCTTTGCCAGATATTGAACCATTGAAAGGTTAAAACTAAAATAGTAACATTCAGGGAACACTAACACATGCATAGGCAATTTGATCAAGTGAACAAAATAGCCCAGAAATAGACCCAAGACATTAAAAATTTTAGTATATGACAGAGATGGCATTGTCAGTAGGGAAAAGATTTATTATACAATAAGTAGTATTGAGATATTATGTAGCCACCTGGAACAAAATAATGTAGTATCTCTATTTTTGTTCTTATGCTAAAATAAATCCATATGAATCAATTGTGTTTAAATAAATGTAAAAGAATAAAACCATAAATTTATAATATCATAGTGGAGAAAGTTTTCAGAACAGCACAAAATTTCTTACAGCATAAAAAAAAGACAAATCCTGTCAACATAAAAATCCATAATTTCTGCAGAGCAAAAAAACACCATAAACAAAGACAAATGGCAAACTGGGGGAAAATTTGCAACTCGTATCATAGACAAAGTGACTAATTTGCTTAATATATACAAAATCTCTACAAATCAATATGAAAAAGAACAGAAATCCAATAAGAAAATGGGATGGTTAACAGAAAAGAAAAGATAAATGAGTCTTAAACATATGAAAAAATACTCAAACTAACACAAGAAAATTGAAACTACATTTAGATATAATTTTTCACCTACAGATTGGCAAAAAATCCCAATATTTGACAATATACCCTTGGCATGGTTGTGGGGAAATAAGGCCTCTCATGTTGCTGGTAGAACTGTAATTTGTCAGTACTCGTCAAAATTACAAATGCATGTAATTTCTGATCCAATATACTTGCACACATGCAAAATAAACTATATACAAAATTATCAACTATAGCATTGTTTATAGTAGCAGAAGTTTAGAAACAACCCAAATGTCTATCACTAGAGGACTAATTAAATAAATTATGGTACATCCATACAATGGAGTGTCTTACAACCAGGCTGAAGAGTTGTCACAAAAGTATAGGCCATAATTAAACTTTGTCCTAAGAAAAATGATGAGCCATTAAAGAGTTTTTAAGCAGGGGTGTGGTAGAGATCTGCATTTTGATCTTCTCTGGTATCGTATGGAGCATAGATTGAAAAAGTAAAACCAGAGCCAGGGAGACCAGTTGGTGGCCTAAATTAAGATAGTCACTGAGGAGAAGAGACCTAAGATGTTGACTGGGTAGAGCTTGGTAATAGATTGGATGAACGGGTGCAAGAGATGAGGCACTGATGTTACCCTGGTTTCTGGCTTTCGCAGTGATTGGAGGCTGATGGTTATGCATTGAGATGGGGGTACAAGTGGAGGCACAGGTTTAGGATGAGGTAAGAAGGAGTGATGATGAGTTTCATTTGGATGAATTGAGTTGGAGATGCCAGGGAGCAACCAGTTGAGTTTTTGCACATACATCTCTATGATTTGAGAGAGAGATTGGATAGATTTGGCAATCATCATATAGCTGATGTTTGAAGTCATGGGGAATATGGAGTTATTTTGGGATATCTGTGGCATGGGAAGAGGAGAGAGTCCAGGCCCTGGGGCAACTCCTAGAAAACACAGGCAAAAGATAATGAACTCCTATAGGAGCTAGGCGGGCACGGGGCTATATGAGGGAAACCAAGAAGAGCATCACATCACAGAAGTTAAGGGAAGAGTACAGCAGGGTTTTACTGATCTATGTCTCTCACTTGATTTCTAATCCTTGAGGACATAAACTGGGTTATGTTTTTCTTTGTTTCCTCCCTGTCTGTCCCACCCTACCTTCCGTCAGCACAAGGTTTTACATTTAATAGACATGTCTGTGTACAAATAAGGGCATGAATGAGTTAAACCAATCATAACTGGTTCTTTACAGTACTGAAGTTCAAACCTCCACTATTGCTCCCCTGATTGCTCTCTCTGTATCCATTCTCTAACTTCTCCACAGCTACCGATCTAAACACAGAGGTGGTACTACTACTCCTCTCCTCAGGTATCATCAGTGGCTCTCCACTGCCTTCAGGGGAAAATGCTTCAAGCCTATCCAGATTCAATCTCAGCTGAGCTTATCTCCTACAACACCTGGCTTCTACCCATTGAACCACAGCTACACCGACTACTTGCTGTTACATAAACATGCTCTATGCTTATGGGTGTTCTTTTCCCTTGAATCTCCCAGATTTGCCCAACCCTGCCACCTGTGGTAGTTCTGCCCTTCCTTCAATATTTCATTGAAATCCCACTTAGCCCTGAAGGCCTTCCCAGACCCTCACTGCAACAAACATCTTCCCCTATTTTCCATTTCACTTTGTACGTGTACTACTACTCCTGCCCTGTACTGTGTGCCAGCTCCCCACTATTTGCTACTTTGTCTCCACACGGGAGTGTCCCAATGTAATCATTACAACTTTAGCACTTGGCACAGTGCACTCAGTAAGCAGATGGGTGGGTGAGTGGACGGATTGTGAGTCCTTGGGAGTACGTGAACCTAGTTTTATTTATTTTTGTAACCACTCCAGCACTTTGCATATAGTCAGAACCCTGTGTTTGAAGAAAGCTCCTTGGAAGTTTGTTTTATTTACTTTGGTGCCCTCACTGCCTAGTAGATAGCATGGCACCATAGCAGGTGCTCAAAATATGTTTAAGAAATCAATAAATGAGTAATTACTTAATTTGTTCTCAGGAGCCTCCAGAGAGGCCACTAGCTTTGGCAAACAAGGGTATCTGTGAGCTTCTTGCCAGCTCTGACAGGCTGCCTTTGCGGGCCAGTGTCAAGCTGTGTCATGTAAACATGGCTGTACCCAGGTCCTGTGAAGTGTGGTGTGGCTAACAGAAGGTATTGGGGCTGTCATGGTGGCTAAGCATTTAACACAGTGAGATAGGGCTCTCCACGCAGAAACGCAGCCCAGAAGAAGGTTCAGAGGCAAGAGGAAGGCAACTCAATTAAAGAGGGATGGGATCACTTATTCCTTAGAGAAAGCTTGACTTGGTTTCTACTATGTGCACAGCCCTCTGTGAAAGCAACTGGGCATTTGCTCTTAAAGAGTTTTCATTGTGGGCTTGAGGACAGGCTCACCAATAATCCCAGAACAAAGGCAAGCTTGGCTAATGCTGGAAGAGATGCCAGAACAAAGGCAGAAGAGCCCCCAGGAGAAGGGGAGTCTTCAGGAGGATTAGGGGAGGCTTTGTGGTATGGGGGTAGCATCTGAGCTCATTTCCTAAGCTTTCTGAATGGGCTGGGAATTGTAATAGCTTCCAACTGGTCTCCGTGCTTCCCCCCTCTCAGCCTTGAGTCTGTGTTCATCACTGTGGCCAGCCGGTGCTCTTGAAGTGAAAATCATATCATGTCACTTCTCTGCTCAAAATTCTGCAATGGCTCCCATTTCATTCAGAGCAAAAAGTCCTTACAGTGGCCTACAAGGCCTTACGTGATCTGTCCCCCTATCACCTCTCCTGCATCATTTCTTCTGTTTCCCCACTCACTCACTCACTCACTTGTACCAGCCACACCAGACACCTTGCTATTCCCTGAATGTGCTCCTCCCTCACGGGCTCACCTTCTTCAAGTCTTTGCTCAAATGTCACTCCAGTGAGGCCTGCCATGATCTCTCTATTTTAAGTTAGAACTCCTACATTCTGGTACTTTATCCCTCTTTTGAAATTTGTGTTTTGCCATAGCACCTTTTACCATCTGACATGCTATGTATTTTACTAATTTATTTTTATTTCTTGCCTGTCCCTCCCAACAAAAGAATGTAAGCTCCATGAAGCACTTTTAAAAATATTGATTTTATTCACTACCTAGAACATTGGTTGGTATTAGGTACCCAATAGATACTTGTTGAATGAATGAATGAATGAATGAGGACATGATATCTGTTTGAGGAAGTCTACAGGAAGGGCCTCCCAGCAGAGTTCCTAAAAAATAGTTGCCTACAGGGTCATTTGCAAGGACAGATCTTCGCACTGCAGAGCTGAGGACCCTGCTGGGGGTGGGTGGTCAAGAGAGGAGAAGGTTGTCCTAGTCTGAGGGAGAGAAGACTCCAGCCACCACGAATCACCTGCTGTAGCAGTCCCCAACCTTTTTGGCACTAGGGACTGGTTTCGTGGAAGACAATTTTTCCATGGGGTGGAGGGATGCTTTGGGGATGATTCAAGCACATTACATTTATTGTGCACTTTATTTCTATTATTATTACATTGTTAATCTCTCTGCTAATGGTAATCTGCAGCTGCAGCTGCTCCCCAGCACTAGCATCACCGCCTCAGTTCCACCTCAGATCACTAGGCATTAGATTCTCATAAGGAGCGTGCAACTGAGATCCCTTGTGTGCAGTTTACAGTAGAGTTCACACTCCTATGAGAATCTAATGCCACCGCTGATTTGACAGGAGGTCACGGAGCTCAGGCGGTGATGCGAGCGATGGGGAGCAGCTGTAAATACAGAAATACAGGTGAAGCTTCACTCACTCTCGCCGTCCACTCACCTTCTGCTGTATGCCCAGTTCCTAACAGGTCCTCGGCCCAGGGGTTGGGGACCACAGACCTGCAGGATCTTGATGTTCAAAGGATGGGTCAGGAATCCCTTCCTTTTGCTGCATTTGCTGTCCATGCTTAGCCAGCACTTTCTCTGACTAACCCTCGCCAGCTTCAACCATGTCCAGCTTTCAGCCGTTGCTTTAGTTTGGTTTCTGCCTCTCTCCCTATCCAGGCCTGCCGAGGCCCTTAAACAAGCACTTTGCTGCCGCCTTGTGGCTCCTGCAGTAAAGGTTCCTGCCTCAATTCAGGAAGTGAGGCAATAGGGACCTGCATAGGGACTCTTAGGTTAGGGGTTTTGGGAGAGGAAACCTGAATCTTCTTGACCCCATTGTCAATATCCCCTGAATTATTGACAACTGCCCCTCTCACACAGATGCTGCCACCAATGGCAATGATTGTGGACTCAGGCTTTGGTCATTCCAGGCTGGTCAGCTCCAGGGAAAGAATTTGGGGCAAAAGTCAGATCCCAGGGCCTGTCTTGAGGGGCATTTAGGTCAGCCTCCACTACCTCTGCCTCCTCCCACCTCAAAGCCAATAAATAGCCTTTTGAGGGGTGATGAAGCTACCAGCTAGCTCAGGGCCACCAGTGTGTGCAGTGAGGAGGAGGCTGGGTGTGATACAAAGGGGAGGGCTAGGAACTGTGGAGAACTGGAGAGCCCACGCCCTGTGGGAAGCTGCTCAGCTTAGCCACTGTCTAATAGCCCCCAAATGGGAGAATATTCTAGAAGACTACTGGGTTATCTTGTGGACCCATAAGGCAGGGAAACAGCTGGGCCTCAGGAACCATCTGGCTGGCAAAGTTTCTGATGAGCAGACGGCTTTAGTTCTTACTTTACTATGTAATTTTTTTTTCTTTTTGGCTGCTTTCAAGATGTTCTCTTATCATCAGTTTCAGCAGTTTGCCTAAGATATGCTTAGGTGTGTTTTTCTTTGTATTTATTCTGCTTGGGTTCTCTGAGCTTCTTAGATTTGTGGTTTCTTGTCTTTCATTAATTTGGGAACTTCTCAGTGACTATCTCTTGACATATCTCTTCAAATACTTCTCCCTTCTTCTTCTGGGACTTTGATCATATGTGTGTTAGACCATTTGATAGTGTCCCTCACATCTTGGGTGGTTTGTTTGGGGTTGCCTGTTTGTTTCTTTGTTTTTACTCTCTTTGTATTATAGTTTGGTTAATTTCTATTGACCTAGCCTCAAGTTCACAGATTTTTTTCCTTTGCTTTTGTCTAGTTTGCTGATAAACTTGTCAAAGGAATTCATCATCTCTGATATTAAGGTTTTTTGTGGGGTTTTGTTTGTTTTTTTGAGACAGGGTCTCACTCGCTCTATTGCCCAGGCTGGAGTGCAGTGGCATCATCATAGCTCACTGCATCCTCAAATTCCTGAGCTCAAGCAATCCTCCTGCCTAAGCCTCTTGAGTATCTGGGACTACTCACCACACCCAGCTAATTTTTTTCTATTTTTTTTTTTTTGGTAGAGATGGGGTCTCACTCTTGCTCAGGATAGTCTCAAACTCCTGGCCTCAAGCAATCCTCCCACCTTGGCATCCCAAAGTGCTAGGATTACAGGCATGAGCCACTGTGCCCAGCTTTCATTTCTTTTTTTGTAATTTCCTACTCTATTCAAATCCCTCATCTGTTCATACATGTTGTCCACCTTTTACACTAGACTAGATCCTTTAACATATAGCTACTTCAGAGTCCCCACTTGATAGCTGCACCTCAGCCGTGCACATCTTCTGTCTTTTAGAAGATGACTCCTCTGATTATGGAGTCATGGTCATCTTTTTTCTGCATTTTTCAAAGTCAGTCTTATGTGGGACACATCAGACTATGCATGGCTTTCCCTTCCATGGCTCTATATCTGAGCTGTTTTCAAAAGGTTTTTCTCCCTTCCACTTCATGCCTCTTTCTAGACAGGGCCAAAATAGACCCTTCTCATGTGTCCCCTTGCATATTAATTTTCGTTCCTCGTCTTGGAGGCTCCTGAGGCCATGGGCCATGCAAGCAGAGCTCTGGCCAACCCCCAAATATGGCTGGAAGAAATACTCCTTCCTGTGCTTTGGCTTCCCTCAGTGTTTTGGGGGTAGCGGCAATGTCTTGTTTGACTAGATATGTCAACTTTGCACTGAAAAAAATAATGAGACTCATGTATTAATATAATATCAGTAAACCTCATCACTAGGAAAATACCACACACACACACACACACACACATCTTTGTTTCCCAACCCTCTTGGCTCCATAGCTTTGCCCATCCAGGCCCCAGGCCTTCTTTGCCGTTAAGGAAATGCAATTGTTGGCAAAGCAGGATGTCAGACACTCTGCTTGCTTGCCAGAGAGCTTGCTAGAGGACATCCAGTAAATCAAAGTTCTCCATCACCAGAGCTAGTTTAGCCAGTAGGCACCTTAAGCATGGGGCCAAGATCCTGTAAAAACATATGAAACCTTTAAAAATGTTATTGGTCCCTGTGCCTTTGAGCCACCTTGGGACTCTGCAGAGAGTCCCCATCAGCTACAAGGGTCTCACCAGATGTAGCCCCTTGATCTTGAACTTCCCACCCTGAGAATTATAAAATTATTGATGCCAAAATGTTATTAAAAAGTATATATATAATGTTTATAAAACATAATATTGTGTGTTTCATTCACTGTCAAATTTAATATTCAAAATATTCTCATTACATTTATAAAACTTGTTAGATGTCATCTCTATGCATGGTGATTACCGAGAAGTCACAGCCAGGTACACATTGAATAACTTACTCATAGCCAGTTAATTTCTAAAGCAAGGTTATAAAAAGCCTTTCATTAACTTGCTAAGCCTGATGGTATTATAAATTTAAAAGAATTTTAAAAATCCTTTCAAACTGTTTAAAGCAATACATTTATTTATTTATTTTTAATGAATTTTTTTTTTTTGAGACAGAGTCTTGCTCTGTTGCCCCAGGTAGAGTGCAGCGGCATCATCATAGCTCAAGCAATCCTCAAGCCTCCGCCTCCCCGAGTGCTAGGATTACAGGTGTGAGCCACCACACCTGGCCTCAAAGCAATACATTTAAGGTGAGAGCATCTTAATATGTTGGATACGATTGGGGTGAGTCCTTTAGAAAAGAAAGCCTGGGCCCTAGAAGGCTGGAAAGGGCCCTGGCCACCACAGCTGTCCCCTGCATGTGACTTGCATCAAGAATGCCTCCCACCTGCCTTCCCCACCAGGCATCCTTGTGCTGTCTTAAGCTGTGGCTCAGAAATCAAATCCTGACATCATCCACAGAGCCAGCTGTTCACATCCCATATCATCTTCATTTTTCTGGAATCTTGATATTAAGCTGGAAGTAAAGTTGGGTATCATTCTTGAGAAAGAGAAGTGCTGGATGTAGGTTCTCCAAGGACAGGGTCATTTCCTGTTTGCTGTGCCTGGTCTCTAGGCCAGGTGTGCCTGGGTGAGTAGAGACCGAGTGGGGATGAGGCAAGTAGCTGTGTGCCAGGAAGAGTAAAGGTGGGCAAGTGCCCACAAGCGGAAGGAACTAACTGAGTTAGTGTCTTAACTGAATCAACCGACAACTGCCAGAGATGGCCTCCTTAGCCCACACCACCTAGGTTTGGAACCTCCATGTCTCCGTTTCTTCTACCTCAGTCCTCATTTCTCAAAGACACACTTACCTTTGCCTCCCACCCCCTGAACTTGGCTCTGACGTTTATTTGGTATCTTCTTTTGTTCTTACCTTCTGAGCTTTCATTCAAATCACTTGCATGTCAGTTACTTATTTGTCCACATCTTTGATTAAATGAAGAGTTACTGACAGCTTCTATGCACCAGGCACAAATCATGGCCGTCTTGGCATGCTGGCTCCCCAAGGACAGAAACAACACTTGGGGGGTTTTAAAAATGAGTTGAGGTGGTATGGGTTTCAGTAATGAGACATAAGATTTAAAAATAAGCCAACCTCTATTTTATTAAAAAAGTACAATTTGGGGATTGAAGGAGGAAAGTAATGTTTCTCAAAGTTCTAGGATACTTAATAATACCCAGAGTGTGTGTTTAAAAGCACCAGCTGGGAACCCACATTTGCAACAAGTTCCCATGTGATTTTTGGTTACCCTGAAGTTTGAGAATCACTAGCTAAGGGATGGAGTGGGGACTGGGGCTGTCTTGATTCTTCTAGCTTTTTATGGTTCCAGGGAGTGACTCGCTTGACTTTTTATGGACAAGCTCAGCAAACTTATCCATGTGTTCCTGGCATTCCTTCCTTTGGTTCACTGAGGCACTGAAAGAGTTAATATAGTTACAGGTGGGGAGGAAGTGAGACTGGGAATGTGAGTGCCCATCCAGCCTACCCCAGAGCTTCCTGAGAGACGGGTCTAGACTCGACTGGACGTGGAACTGCTCAACACAACATTTCTGCCAAATCCCAGGGGCTCTGCTTCTCTTATGAATCTGCCTCCTGTCTTACTTCACAGAATGCTTTCTCTTCCCTCCCCTCATTCTTCCTTGTTCATTCCTACCCATCCATGTTTCTTCCTCCCCACCCCTATCTAATCTCTTTCCCAGTTACCAGGTTATAAGCCCTCCTGTTTGTGTCCAACATGCTGGTGTCTGCGTGAGTCTGTGCTCATGCGCATCGCGCCCCATACATGTGTACTGACATGTGCTTCAGCTGTGCGGGAATAGACCCTGAGCAAGGGGAGGGCAGGGTGCTTAGAATCGATGCCAAGATTCTCCTCCAACTGCAGAAAGCGTTTGGTGTCTGCAGACACACGCAGCTATTCTACCTGTTAGGCAGAGAGCCCAGGGGAGATGCTTGTAAGGCAAAGCAAAAAAAGATTTTAGAGAAGGAGGTCTGTTGGTTTTTGATGAACATGGTCTCCCTCATGTCTCAAACCACAGATGGAAGATGAATAGCCCTTCTCCACATGTTGAGAGGACGGAGATGAGACAGGCTACCAGTGCCAGGCAGACCAGGTAAATGGGGCAGTTGGTGTGAGGTCGGTCCTAGTTATGAAACTAGATGGTGCTGTGAACTGGACAGCATGGCCAGGGGAGCTGGAAAGATTGGCAGGACCACAAAGAGGTGAGTGACCTGGAGCCACCTGACAAGTGGATGTGAGGATTCATGGTGGGCCAGGAGAAGGTGGCAAAGAGAAGATGTACTTTTGGGAGTGGAATCAGAGTGTGTCTCCAGGAAGGCACATGCACAGAGCACTCACAAAGAAAGCACGACCACCACCCCTGAGGCAACAGTACCTGGGCAGTGACGGAGAACTTTTGTTAAAGACTGGCAGATCCTCATGCCACAATAATGGATCCCAAGACAATACAGGGAGCCCCCGCACTGAGACATTGAGGAGCAGCCTGACACGCAAGTAGGTGGTGCCAGCCTGGGATGTGGATACAGAAGACAGAAGCAGCAGGCTCTGCCTCTGCACCTGGTGGTGAGATAAACTGAATAAACTTGTGCAGAGTTGGGAGTGGGGGGGATTGTATTCACCTAAATTCCCTTAGAATGGGGAAGCTGTCTTTGCTGAGAACAATATTTTGATAAGTACTTAAGCCTGAAGCTGAGATCCCAGTGGAGGCCTGGGTGTGGGAGGAACAGCTCTGTGTAAGACATGAAGGAATTTTAGAATTTTGCATGTTCTATCAAAGAGAGAGGGGAGAAAATGAAGGGAAGAAAGGAGGCCTTGGTGCTGTTCCGTGTGAATCTCTTTCTCTATTATCTTCTTAAATTTTCAGAAAGTTACTAATGTCATGAAATGGTTGGGGTCAAGTGGAGTGGTGTGCCCTTGGTATGTACCCTCGGTGCACATTATGTAGGTGGGGGGACAAAGGGGCTGGCCTCGGATTCAAGCAGATGCTGGGCAGGGCCTGGGCACTGGCAGGGATGCAGAGCAGAGATGCAGAAGGAGCTCAGAGAGGTGAGACCCCACCCTGGGGAGGACCCTGGGCAAGTTTAGCCAGATCTCAGTGGTGCGAGGCCCCAGCCAATTTCTGGGTTACTGAATTCTCCCACAGTGCTATTTTGCTTATCCTCAATTCTGTTTCTATATCCAAATCAACTAACAACAATGACCGCCCCTGCCAACACACACACACACACACACACACACACACACACACACACACACACTCACACATATATACCCCTTGGAAACTCTCCAGGAACTGAAAACCAGGTTTCCTCACTAGATAGGCTAGAGTCCTGCTGGGACTCTCAGGCAGGCCTATTTCAGAGTGGAGGCACAGCCAGGGACTGGCCTTTCTTGATGCTGCTATGCCACTCTCTCTTCCCTTCCTCCAACTGCAGAAAGCGTTTGGTGTCTGCAGACACACAGCTATTCTACCTGTCAGGGAGAGAGCCCAGGGGAAACACTTGTAAGACAAAGCAAAAAAAGATCTTGGAGAAGAAAGTCTGCTGGTTTTTGAGGAATACCATCTCCCTTGTGTCTCAAACCACAGAGGGAAGATGAATAGCCCTCCGTCCCCATGTGGAGGATGGGGCAGCACCAGCATCTTACCGCTCTTGGCTCTGGTTAGGTCTAGGCTGGCCGGCACATCAGTACCCCATTCCCATTGCAGATCTTTCATTGGGCAGGGGCAGGGCCACAAGAGGTAGATGGGATTGGTAATGTAGAGAGATTCCTTAAAAGAGTCTTGAGTCAGTAATGACATCTTCAAGCCAAGAGAAGCAAAAGAGATCTAAGCCTTTTCTTACCAGAAAAGCCTCTTGTTGGCCTACTGATTCCTGCCTCCCTCCCCTCTGCTGTTCTTTCCAGGGACAGTTCTTAAAGGTGGTAGGAAAAGGAAAATGACAAAGATAGATCAAGGCCCTTGTCTCAGGTTTATCATGCAATTTGTGGTCCCCCTTATCCCCTCATTCCTATACCTGGCTCTCCCTGAGAGCCATGCCCAGGCCTAGGGTGAGCCATGCCCAGGCCTAGGCTCTTCAGCAATTCATACACAGCCCAGGGAAAAAGTGTGAAGGAAACATTTCTGTAGTGATCTTCTGAGATACTATGTAAAATCCTTTGAAAGAACTAAAATGGCATTGTGGCCTGGTGCTGTGGCTCACACCTGTAATCCAAGCACTTTGGGAGGCCGAGGAGGGAGGATCACTTGAGGTCAGGAGTTCAAGAGCAGCCTGGGCAACATAGAGACATCCCATCTCTAAAAAAAAATAAAATTAGCTGAGCATGGTGGCACATGCCTGTAGTCCCAGCTACTTGGTAGGCTGAGGTCACTTGAGCCCAAGAGTTCAAGGTTATAGTGAGCTGTGATTATGCCTAGGGTACACAGTGAGACCCTGTCTCTAAAAAAATAAAGTGGCCTTGGCATGGGGACCCAAGCTGACAGCCAACAAATGGATGAATCAGGTTAGCATCTCTCTGTCTGGTGTAGTACAATAAATGAGATCATTATTGATGTTTGGAAAGAGATTTCCTGGGATGTTGGACAGGGACAGTATATACTCTGGCCCCTGCCCTTGGTGGGCAGGTCTCCCTGAATCCAGATTAACCATCCAGCCCTGTGTCTTACCGGGCCTTGAGGTGCATCAAGCTTTTGTGGCAGGAGGAATGCACATCCAGTACCAACAGCCGAGGAATATCTGGGTGTCCCCCTAGCTGGTCCATGGGTAGGCTGGCAGGGGTCTTTTTTTCTATTGGGTGACTGGAGGAGGCCACATCAGTCTTCCACACGGCCTCCATCTGTTTCCCCTGTTGGCTGGAAGTAGGAGTAGAGAATGCAAAAAGAGACAAAGAGTTAAAGAGAGAGATTAAGAAGCAACAAGCTGTCCAGATCCACAAGGCCTAAGACTCTGGGCCTTGCTTTCTTCCCTTCTCAAATGGAGTTTTTCACTACCCTCCTTCTTGGCCCCCTTCCCTCAGCACTGCCTCTAAATTTCACTTCCCCGGGGCCCCTCTGGCTGAGGAGTTGCTGGAAGAGGCTCCCAGGCAGGCCCTGTGCTTCCAGGCACATGCTCTGGAGCTGAAGACACACACCCACACCCACACAGCACTAGGGTTGTGTGTGTCTTCTTGGCTGCCCATAGGCTTGCAGTGTCTCTTTTTGAGCCTGGGGGGTCACTCAGTGAGAGGGATCAGGCTCATTTATATGGACAGGCCAATGGCAGGTGCCAGATTGATGCACAGGGTGGTAATGGTTGTAAGTGTTCAGTTGTGGGTCCTCAGAGTCCTTCAGTTGTGTAGGTTTTTGTTTGTTTGGTTGGTTTTTTGTTTTTGAAACAGAGTCTCGCTCTGTTGCCCGGCTAGAGTGCTGTGGCATCAGGCTAGCTCACAGCAACCTCAAACTCCTGGGCTCAAGCGATCTCCTGCCTCAGTCTCCCAAGTAGCTGGGACTACAGGTGCACACCACGACACCCAGCTAATTTTTCTATTTTTAGTAGAGATGGGGTCTTGCTCTTGCTCAGGCTGGTCTGGAACTCCTGAGCTCAAGCGATCCTCCCACCTCGGCCTCCAAGAGTGCTAGGATTACAGGCGTGAGCCACTGTGCCCGTCCTGCTGGTATGGCTTGAAACACACTTGATCAGGCTAGCCCATACATCACCACATGCACCCCTGCTCTGGGTCAGTGTCTGGGTCAGAGGACAGACATCTTGTAACTTGTGGAGTGATCTTGGCGTGTCTGTACCCTGGTCTTGCTTCCTGCCTCCCCACCCATCCAGCTGGCTCAGCTTCCCGCACCTACCAGGCTGTCTGCAAGAGCACACTTTCCTGGTGCTGGGATGGAAAGGGCTGCTTGCTGCTCGGGCCGCTGGGGCGAATGCACTGGGGTAAGGCTGGGGACAACTTGCACTTCCTTGGCTTTGGCGAGGTGACCACAGGGATGTTCAGGTGAACATTCCACTCCAGCTGGAGCTAGAGGAACCAGCAGAGAGGTATCAGGGAGAAGGAAGTTATCCCCTCTCTAGGATGGGGGATGGCACTGCCTGTTGGTGCCCCTGCTGGGCTCACAGCTGAGCAGAGAAGGTAAGGCCCAGGGAATCCCTCCATTTAGAAACCTCTAGGACCCCAGGGTATCAGATCTTTCCTAGAGATTCCTTGAACTCGTATTTCCTGGGTTAGTTCCTGTTTTCTCCTTTGTTGTGAGGAATCTGGACAATGGGAAAACAGCAAGGAAGAAAACTAAAAGAAGCCAGACCAGCTAGAATTCATGAGAGCATGTGCAGGATTCCTGGCACGGGGCCAGGTTGTGCCTGGCATGCACTGGGTATCTTTGCATCTAGCCCCAGCCCTAGCGCTAGGCAAGGAGCTGAGGGAACCCTCACAGCCACTCAAAAAATTGTCATATAGGCCGGGCGCGGTGGCTCATGCCTGTAATCCTAGCACTCTGGGAGGCCGAGGCAGGTCGATTGTTTGAGCTTAGAAGTTCGAGACCAGCCTGAGCAAGAGCGAGACCCCGTCTCTACCTAAAATGCAAAGAAATTAGCTGGACAACTAAAAATATATAGAAAATATTAGCCGAGCATGGTGGTGCATGCCTGTAGTCCCAGCTACTCTGGAGGCTGAGGCAGAAGGATCGCTTGAGCCCAGGAGTTTGAGGTTGCTGTGAGCTAGGCTGATGCCACAGCACTCTAGCCAGGGCAACAGAGCAAGACTCTGTCTCAAAAAAAAAAAAAATTGTCATATAATCCCTTTCGTTTTCAACTCCAAACAAATTTAGCAAGTCAAGACACCTACAGGAGATCGTCAGGACTGGTATAAGGTGTTATGAAACTGAGTTGGGATAAACCTCCACTGCCAAGGCCAACTCCCTGATGCCAGCACTTGCACTGAATGCCTCAGCACGCTGTCTCCCAGACTCAGGCCACTGCTGCCCAGGACTCAGGGGGTATAGCCCCTGGCCCAATCCTAGGGTACATCCCAGCAGGTTCTGACTCACTGCTCTGGGACTGTCCAGTCTCTAGGGACCACTTCAGCACTTGCTGCTTCTGTGCTGCTAGTAGCTAGGGAAAAAGTGGAGGAAACTAAAACCAGCCTTCTTTTTTTCCTAGCTTTCCTGAGCCTCAGATCCAGAGCTGAGGGCTGTACATGTCAAAGCCGTGGTGTTGCAAATGAAAAAGTCTAGCAAGGAAAGGTCAATACTCATGGCTAGTGCAGAGAGCTATTCCTGACATATCAAAGATGAATATGAATGTAAACCTAATACTTGTAACAGGGACAAAATTATTAATATTCCCAAAGGATATGAATTCTTATTTGCTAGGTGAGTTCCTGTTTTTCCTTTGTTGTAGAGAATCTGGAAAATGGGTAAAATAGCAATGAAAAATATTAAAAGATGTCAGAAGTGTGTGTGTATATATGTGTGTGTGTGTGTGTGTGTATACACACACACACACACATACAAAATAAAGAGTAAAAAGAGGAGGAGATGGGAGTCTTTGATTCCATTATCCCCAAATTTTAGCTATTATCTTTTTGGCATTATGGGTTTTGATTTTTTAAAACTTTCTGTACTATTTTGGATCCACTTGAAGTGTCAGAAATTGCAAGGATTCCCATATGATAGTTAAGTTCTCTCTTTATATGTATACATATATAAGTATATATATAAATTTTTTAAATAAATAGAGACAAGGACTTGCTATGTTGCCCAAGCTGGTCTTGAACTCCTGGGCTCAAGTGACCCTCCTCCCTCAGCCTCTCAGAGTATACAGGCATGAGCAAAACATGCCCCAACATACTGTTTTTATTTTTGGTGATTCAGTATATAGATAATTATTGGTATATATAGGAATACATTATCCCTTACTAATCACTTACCTAGACCAAGAGAAAAGGAAAGTTGGGTCTCAGAGACAGTGTTAGGGAGTTTAAAGAAGTTTTTTTGGATATGGGAGAACAGGAGAGGACAGAAAAGAGAAAATAAGCATTACTGTGGATTATAAATTGGACCCCCTTTAGTGACTTGAGTGACCCAGTTAAAGGTTGGGGTAACTTTTTAATTATTTTTGGTTTTTTTTTTTGAGACAGAGTCTCACTCTGTTGCCTGGGCTAGAGTGCCGTGGCATCAGTCTAGCTCACAGCAACCTCAAACTCCTGGGCTAAGCAATCTTTCTGCCTCAGCCTCCCAAGTAGCTGGGACTACAGGCACAAGCCACCATGCCTGGCTAATTTTTTCTATATATTTTTAGTTGGCCAATTAATTTCTTTCTATTTTTAATAGAGACAGGGTCTCGCTCTTGCTCAAGCTGGTTTCGAACTCCTGACCTTGAGCAATCCTCCCAGAGTGCTAGGATTACAGGCGTGAGCCACCGTGCCCAGCCTATTTTTGGTTGTTGAGGCTTATATCCCTGAATAGGATACAATGGCAAACTAGGTTGCATAGCATCTTGGGATTTATTTGGGGTGCACTTGATATATGAATGCTCAAATCAGGTCTGTACATTTTGTATGATTACCTTACTGAATACTGCCAAGGTAAAGTGGGTGGGTTTGAAAGAGTAAGGTTTCTCCTAGTGTCAATTTCCAGGTGGAAAATATGAGTTCTCAGCAAGCAAGGACATGAAAAAGATGAGGATAGACCCTAGGTATTCTGTTGGCCTAGGCCTAGACCAGTGGTTCTGAACCCATGGGCCACAGTCCCCTGAGGGGCAATGGATTTTTTGCAAAGGGCCCAAGAATACAAGAATACAAGTACATACCAAAAATTGTACATGGAATAAATAAAAAGTAAAACTACTATCATATAGTAATCCTTGGAACTTTTATCATTAAAAATGGATCCTGGCCGGGCGCGGTGGCTCACACCTGTAATCCTAGCACTCTGGGAGGCCGAGGCGGGTGGATAGCTCAACGTCAGAAGTTCAAAACCAGCCTGAGCAAGAGCATCCCTACTAAAAAATAGAAAGAAACTAATTGGCCAACTAAAAATATATAGAAAAAATTAGCCGGGCATGGTGGTGCATTCCTGTAGTCCCAGCTACTTGGGAGGCTGAGGCAGCAGGATTACTTGAGCCCAGGAGTTTGAGGTTGCTGTGAGCTAGGCTAATGCCATGGCACTCTAGCCTGGGCAAGAGAGTTAGACTGTCTCCAAAAAAAAAAAAAAAAAAAGAATCCTAATACTACAGGCAGTTTTTTTGAAGGCATAAACTGGTGATAATGGAATAACAGGGACTTGTTTACCTTCTGCCTTAAATAACTAGTAGGCCAAACAAAATGTATAAAATAATGATTTTAGACATTCAGGCAATAGGCAGTGCAAGTCAGTGATCCCTGAGAGCTAGGAAACAAATGAGAGTGTGTCCAGGCCATAGCATAGGTCCCATCTACTCGGGACCTCCTGCTGAGGCAGGAGGACTTCTTAAGCCCAAGCTATGATGATTCCAATGCATCCTGGCCCAGGCAACAGAGTAAGACCCTGTCTCAAAAAAAAAAAGTGCTGGAACAATTATATATCCATAAGCTAAAAAACAAAAGACAAAAAACAAACAACCTCAACTCTTACTTCATACCATATGCAAAACTTAACTTGAAGTGGATCACAGACCTGAACATAAAACTATGGAACTATGAAAACATATGAGAAAACCTTTGTGACATTGGGTTGAGCAAATATTTTTTAAAATAGGGCACAAAACACATGAACTGTAGAAGGAAAAAAATTGGTAATTGGACTTAATTAAAATTAAAACCTTTGTCTCTTCAAAAGACATTAAATAAGTGAAAAAGGTATACCACAGGCTGTAAGATAATATTCACAAAATAAATGTCTGATAAAGAACTTGCATCTGAATATACAAAGACTTCTTACAACACAATAATACAAACACTTCACCAAAGAAGACAAACAGATGACAAATAAGCATATGACAGGATGCTCACATTATTAATCATTAGGAGAGTTCACATTAAAACCATAATAAGACACCACTATCCACCCTCTAGAATGGCTAAAATTCAAAAGACCGTGAATGCCAAATGTTGAAAAGGTTGTAAAGCATCAGGAACTCTCATTCATTGCTTGTAAAATTGCAAAATGCTACAACCACTGTGGCAGTTCCTTATAAAATAGTTAAATATATACTTACCATATGATGCAGCAACTCTATTCCTAGGTATTTACTGAAGAGAAATGACAACATAAGTCCACACAAAGACTTTATGCTAATGTGCATAGCAGCAGCTTTATTCATAAAAACCCAAAATTGAAAATAATCCAAATGTTCATACAATGGAATATTACTTGGCAATAAAAAGACATGAACTACTGGTACACATAGCAACATGAATGAATATCAGAGGCATTATACTAAGTAAAAGCATTATGCTCAGTGAACTCCATGATTTCATTCATGTGAAATTCTAGAAAAGGCAAAACTATAATTATAGAAAGCAGATCAGGGTTTGCCAGGAGTCAGGGCATGGAAGGAAGAAATTGGTTGCAAAGGGACATAAGAAAACTTTAGGGGGGTGTTGAAAATGTTTTAAATCATTAGTGGAGTGGTGGTTATGCAGCTGTATGCATTTGTCAAATCTTCCAAATTGTACACTTAATATTGGTGAATTTTACTGAATGTAAATTTTACTTCAATAAAGCTGACTCCCCTGCCCACAAGATAAAAGGCATAATCCCATAAGACCAAAGAGAGACAATAGCTAAAACTTTTGGATGCTGGACTCAAAAGGACTAATGGAAACTGGCTTAATAGACCTTAGAAAGCTGATTCCTAAGCCAGTGGCAGAAAAAGCCCAGAAGCAACAAAGTTCTCAATGAAGAACTACCAAAAAAACTTAGGAATTGCTGGCACCAGGTACCCCTGGAAGAGGGAGTAAAGATGAGACTAAAAACAGAGAGGTTGGATGAAAGCCTGTTTAGGAAGCAGCTGGATTCCCTGATCCTCCACCCAGCCAGGCAACTTTTCAGTCCTGGCAGAAGATTAGAATTTTATCTTCTGGAAAGGGTAAAACATGTTCTCTGGCCTAGGGAACACTAGGCAGAGTTGAAAGCAGAGGTAACATTTTCCTGAAGACAAGGGTATTAAGTGAAAGTTTACAATTTGGATGTTGAGGACCTCCCCTCGCAAACAACTTTCCCTTCTTGGCTCCCAGCCAGGCAAACACCCTCCTTTTGAACAACTAGAAGCTTTTCTACTGGGCAAGTTGATAGTTGTAAAAGAAAAGATCCAAACACAAGTTCATTGGAGGCACTCCAGTGAAGTAGCCTAGCCTAGTGTGCCAGCCAGCCTCCAAAATGGCCCCCAAGGATCCTCACCTCCTGGTATTCACACCCTGTGTAGTCTCCTTCCAAACTGAGGGCTGGTCTGTAGGACCTAGACAGTATGGCAGAGGTGATGGTGTGTGACTTCAAGGTTGGATCATAAGGAGCATTGCAGCTTCCACCGTGATCTCCTGCATTATTTGCTGTGGGGGAAGCCAGCCACCATGTGTGAGCACACACCAGGAACTCTGTGGAAAGGTCTGTGTGGAGAGGAACTGGGATCTTCTGCTGTCAATGAACACTAACTTGCCAGCCATGTGACTGAGCCACCTTGGAAGCAGATCTTCCTTCAGAAGATTGCAGCTCTGCTGGCATGTGACTGTGGCTCCGTTGGGGACCAAAAGTTAAAATCAAACAGCCATACTGCTCCCAAATTTCTGACCCACAGAAGCTGTGAGACATAATAAATGTTTTTCTTTTTTTCTTTTTTATTTTTTTGTAGGGGGCTGTGAGGAGGGGTGTTCAGTTGCCTTGTTTGTTTTTGTTGAGACAGAGTCTCACCCTGTCACCCTGGGTAGAATACAGTGGCATCATTGTAGCTCACTGCAATCTCCAACTCCTGGGCTCAAGGGATCCTTCTGCCTCGGCCTCTCCAGTAGCTGGAATTACAGGTGCACACCACAACGCCCAGCTGGGTTTTTTTTTGTGTGTGTTTTTTTCCTTCCTTTTGTTTTGGTAGAGATGGGGTCTCACTCTTGCTCAGGATAGTCTCAAACTCCTGAGCTCAAGCAGTCCTCCCACCTCGGCCTCCCAGAGTGCTAGGATTACAGGCATGAGCCACCATACCCAGCCAAGACATAATAAATTATTACTGCTGTTCTAGCCACTGAGCTTTGGGGTAATATGTTGTCCAGCATATTAACTCAGGTTACCCTTAATGGAACCCACAGTTGACAAGTTCCCCCCAAACCAACATACACACGCTCAAAAAGCTTCCAATGAGCCTTTTAGTATCCCGCCCTTAAATATGAGCAGAAACCCAGAGACCATTAGACACCTACAACAGTCTGAAAAGTCTAAAATAAAAGACTTGAAAAACAGCCCAAAACAATTGAAAAAAGCAACTTGGAGGATCCTGAGACTATGCAAGGATATGAGGACTTCCAAAACTATTTTTAACATTCTCAAAGTGGCAAGAGAAAATATGGTGTCCAAGAAATAAGGGACAAGATATTATTTTAAAAGTCAGAGAACAAGAAAGAGTTTTTGTAAACTAAAAATAGAATAGCAGGGCCAGGTGTGGTGGCTCCCACCTGTAGTCCCAGCACTTTGGGAGGCTTAGATGAGAGGATTGCTTGAGGCCAGGAGTTTGAGACAAGCCTGGGCAACATAGCAAGGCTCCATCTCTACAAAAAAAAAAAAAAATAGCTAGGTGTAATGGTGCACACCTGTAGTCCCAGCTACTCAAGAGGCTGAGGTGGGAGGATCACTTGAGCCTATGAGTTCAAGGCTCCAGTGAGCAGTGATTGTGTCACTGCACTCCAGCCTGGGCAACAGAGTGAGACTCTTATCTCTGAAAATAAATAAATAGATAGATGATAGATTAGATAAAAAGATAGATAGATAGGATAGCATGGGGGAAAAAAACCTCAATAAAAGGACTAAAAGTAAGTCAATGAACTATCCCAGAAAGTAGAGTGAAAATGAAAAGAGCTGGGAAATAGCAGAGAAAAGAAAGTTGGATAATCTGTCCAGAAGCTCTAATATCTGAATAGCAGGAATTCTAAAAATGGAGAACAGAAAAAATGAAGGAGAGGAAGTCACTGAATGCACTGGCTCTCAAACATTTTGGTCTCAGGACCTTTTTGCACTCTTAAAAATTATTGAGGCCAAAGGGCTATCAATGTTTACTGTGTTAGATATTAAAACAAAAATTTTAAACATTTATTCATTCATTAAGAATCAATGATAAACTCATTATGTGTTAATATAAATAAAATATTCTTTAAGAAAAATAACTGTGTTTTCTAAACCAAAATACATTTAGTAAGAAGAGTGGGATTGTTTTATATTTTATGCAAATTTATTTAATTCCTGGCTTATTGGAAGACAGCAGGAATTTCAGATCTGGCTTCTACTTTCAATCTGTTACGTTATATTGTTGTGTTTGAGGTATATGAAGGAAAGCCAGCCTCACCAGATATGTAGCTGGACAAGGGAGGAATATTTTCATACTCTTTTCAGATAATTGTGGATATTCTTCCTTTCAGATAATTGTGGATAATCTACCAGAACTCCACAAATGGCAGTTTCTTAAAGGCTAGTTACACTGTGGAACCTCAAACTGTATCAGTGAACATTTCATATAGTTAGGCTAACATGTATTGGTCTATCTTGCAACTAGAATGGATTTTTACAAACCCATGATTTTGTAACATCGTGCATTTGGTCACATGGAAGATATTGAGTCATTAAGATATGCAACTCGTCCAAATGCTGACACATTGCATTATATAATTTTTGAAAATCACATTGTTAATATCATCACCAATTTTATCAGAGAAGACTTTAAATATTGAGAATATGTCAAGCTCATGGTAGTGAATACAAGTTTTCCAAAATCCTAAATTTTCTCTTGGGAGCTAAAATTCTATCATTCATTAATAATACTGTCAGTTTATTTCTTACTTTTAAAAAATAAACTTGCCTCACTCACTTTTGGGAAAATATCTGCCAAATACCATAGTTTGTCAGTCCCTTTTTCTATGTTTAGTGTTCAAGTAAAAATGATGCTCCATGAAAAAAGCAGCTAGTTCAGTTTGCAATCCACGCAATTGCTTTTCCTCGAGATAGCCCTCACATGTTTATATGCAGCAGAAATGCTTTATTCATATTTCCCATGTTGTCACACAGAAACATTAAAAACACATGTATTTAGGAGTTGAGATTAATAATTTTTACTGCTTCATCTAATATTCCCAAATAAAACATCTTACATTCCTAAGTGAAACTATCTTTTTTTTTAAAATGAGTGTGCAGTGGAAAAGAACAGTGACCACTAGAACAGTTTGATTCTCACTAGTGTGCCAGAAATTTTACCCACTATTATTTTTGTTCCATCAGTGCAAATGTCAGCACAGTAAAAAAGTAAAAAGTAAACTCTTCTTAGTATAAAAATAGTTTTGAAACTCAATAGCAAGAAAACATATAACCTGCTTTAAATATGGGCATAGAGGCCGGGCGCAGTGGCTCACGCCTGTAATCCTAGCACTCTGGGAGGCCGAGGTGGGTGGATCGCTCAAGGTCAGGAGTTCGAAACCAGCCTGAGCAAAAGCGAGACCCCGTCTCTACTATAAATAGAAAGAAATTAATTGGACAACTAAAAATATATGTAAAAAATTAGCAGGGCATGGTGGCACATGCCTGTAGTCCCAGCTACTTGGGAGGCTGAGGCAGAAGGATCACTTGAGCCCAGGAGTTGGAGGTTGCCGTGAGCTAGGCTGACACCACGGCACTCTAGCCCAGGGCAAGAGAGTGAGACTCTGTCTCAAAAAAAAAAAAAAAGGGCATAGGACCCAAATAGACATTTATCCAAAGAAGACATAAAAACACCCAACAGGTATATGAAAAGGTACTCAACATCACTAATCATCAGGGAAATGCAAAGCAAAACCACAATGAAATATCACCTCATGCCTG
>CAUYRT010038246.1:0-57236 GCA_963574885.1 Lepilemur ruficaudatus
ACCCAGAGTCCTGCCCAGGGACCCTTTTATTATCCCCCACTGCATGGTGTGAAAGATTTTGTCACCTAAACCACAAATGATAGGCAAGCAGATTGTTTGAGCTCAGGAGTTCTAGACCAGTCTGAGCAAGAGCGAGACCCCATCTCTACTAAAAATAGAAAGAAATTAATTGGCCAACTAAAAATATATAAAAAAATTAGCTGAGCATGGTGGCACATACCTGAAGTCCCAGCTACTCGGGAGGCTGAAGCAGGAGGATCGCTTGAGCCCAGGAGTTTGAGGTTGCTGTGAGCTAGGCTGACGCCACAGCACTTTAGCCTGGGCAACAGAGCAAGACTCTGTCTCAAAAAAATAAATACATACATACATATGTTGGAAGAAGCTGTTACTATGAAATTTTCATATAAAAGGAGCATTGAAATGTTATCAAATTGACTCACCTGTCTCAAACCTTCATTTCCTAGAAATAATCCTTGGTTATTACCTGTAATAATTGAAACCTTATTTTTTTCCACCTGCTTTCTCTTCTGATTTTCAGCATTAGAAAGCAATAATAACCTTGGCAAAAGATAATCCCTGTAGATCATTATCTCATGGGTAGTCCTAGCTATTAATTCCTCAGAAATACCACATGGTTTGTTTCATTGTTTAAATCAACATAAACCAGAATTACTGGCAGTCACAAAGGTCTGATAATTCAGTGTTCCACTGTAAAACAAAATGCATTTTTTATGAAGACTGCATAGAAAGATGGAAATAACTGTATGATAATCAGACAAATATGTATATTTCTTGGAAATGTGAGTTTGTTATAGATTCCTAAAACATTACCCAGGTATCAACTTTTAAAAATAAAAATATGTATTATTAATGTGTTTGTTTCCCTGTTAGCAACAAGATTTTCCGAGAAACAGAAAACAACAATGATAGCAACAAAACCCCACAATGCAAATATAAATCTTTGATGAGGCTTAGAATGTTTTCTACTTTTAATATACATAATATTTGCTGCCTATTCACAGGATAAATTATGGGTTTGAAAGACTGATTCTCAAAAGTTATCTCATTTATTATGTATACTTTGCCTTCCACTAGAAATGTGCCCCAGAGTGCTGTGTTGATTATGTTGTAGAGTTGCCTATTTTAACATTAATGTATAAAAATGTAACTCTTACTAACTTAGCAAAGCATAAGCATTGGCCAGAATTATGAAACATGGTTATTATTTTAAAAGTAAGTAACAAATTTAAACCAAAATTAAAAGATGTTAATAACAATCTAGGTAGAGTTTTGTACCTTTGTTGATGCTCCTTGGCAGTTGTCAGTCAAACTTCATCTCTGGTCTATTTTTAGTGTGGAAAGAAGGTCCTCATTCTCAGCTTTCCTGAAGACTCTTTTGGGGCTTCCCCACTATACTGAGATCTTTAATAACTTCATGAGGTAATCCTTTATTGCTGCTACAAGATTTAGCTTCCTTATTGAGGCAGTCTTTTGATTGTCTTTAGCTTCCTCAGTTAACACTACTTAGTTCTCTTGCTACCTAAGTTCATGTACCTAGTCTTTTACTTTCTCCTAAATGGATAAAAAATTTATCCTTCTGATTCACAAAGCTGCTGTTGGAGAGAAATTACAGGTGTGATGAGCCTCTCCCCAGCAATAGCACACCAACTTAGCAATCACATTTCCCCCCTCAACTACACAAAACCTTAACTACTTTCATTTGCCCCTTGTTAAAGAAACCTACTTTGAGCTTCTTTTTTTCTTTCTTGGCAAATTGCTCAGTTGGGTGCCTATAAAATGAAACGTACATCAAATTGATTTCATAGCAGCCCTCACATTGATGATTGAATATAGTTTCTTTCTGGTCTCGCCTAAACTATATACTCCAAGTTAAACATCTAAGTAATATCAAAATGTAACTTTTAAAACCACACTGAAACTCTCCCAGAGAGCCAACAAAAATACAAAGTAACCGTATGACAAATTCAAGTATTGGGGAAAATAATTACTATGTGTAATGGTGCTTTTTGTGGCTAGATAAAGGAAGCCCCTTACAATATAGCCCTTGGTGGGCAGACCTGACTTGGTGGGAGAAAGTAGGAAACTTTGCATAGGAGCTTAGGAGACTCCTAAGACTGAAGAATCAAGAACTTGACCCATCCCTTTTGAGTTTCAATGTTATTAACACGTCTCTGGTAGACAGAGTTACGCTAACAGATGCTGGCAGGAAGGACTCCAAACTCTCCTAAGAACTGTGTAGAACTAGCATCCCAATCGTAACACCAGAGTTTGCATGCTGATGGCACGTATCTATACTACATGGATATGATAGATATTATTCTTGGCTAAGCCAGAAACACACTTGGAATCATGTTTTAGATCCAACAACTAAATATGTGATTGTGACCTGAAACAGCTGCATCAAGAATCAACAAGGAAATTACTGCAACTGGACAAGCATCCATTGGGCATCTGGTGTTCAGTAACTAAGCAAAATGGTTGCTGCTGAGCAATTAGGTTAGTGGCCTCATTAGACTTTCTGGTTCTCTCCATTTGATTATTTGGAAGTAGAGCTGACCACTTTGGGCTGAGTAAGCCCTAAGAAAAACTTGTATAATTAACAACAAGTCATGATTATAAAGGAAAATACTGAACTTCCTACTAATAAAGTAATTAGTTAGTATTGTAATGGAGATATAGTCACCTTTGTATTCCAAGCTGATAAAGAAGGTCATACCAGTAACATCTATTTGAACATAAGATAGTCATACTTTCCTCTGAACTTCCATAGTTATGGCATTTATCATTTTTGTTATATTAAAAATATTGGCTGGCATGGTGGCACATGCCTATAATCCTAGCTACTCCAAGGCTGAAGCAGGAGGATCACTTGAGCCCAGGAATTTGAGGTTACAGTGAGCTATGATCAGGCCACTGTATTTTAGCCTTTGTGATCTATCTATCTATCTATTTATATATATAGAGAGATATAGGATCTCAACCCTTACTTTACATCTGTTTGGAATACAGCAAAACATCTCATGCAAAGTAGTTACTAAATTAACTAAATCAATATTAAATGATGAAATGAAAGAATAAATTTGAAACAACCCAAATATTTTCAATACTAAAAATTCACATATTTTTCATAAATAGCATTTATTTTATTCAAAAATGATATTTTTTTGTAGCTAAAGCTTGAGACAATTGCTGTGGTGGTAAGATGCACAGAAAAAAGTTTCGAGGAGGCAGGTCTAAGTAAAAAGAAGAAGATTTCTTCTTCTTAGAGAAACTTATTAGAGAAACTAAATTAGAGAAACTAATTTATATTTTGAGCTTGCTGTCGCATATTTTTTGCAAGTCTTTTGATCTCAATTCTTCGATATATTTTTCAGGTTTGTTTGTCTTTATATATGTTATGTTACATTAAAATGTGTCCTTGTTGATTTATTCTCAATAGTTAGCTTTAAAAAGTTTATATTCTACTGTCATAAAATTCCATATTATGTTAATGAAACAAACTGTGGTGTAACAGGATTTTTATATACAGTAGTTTCATTGCAGAAATAAATTATCTTCTATTTTCTTTAACTGATTTTGAAAAAATGTAGAGAAAAAGAGAATAAATTCAGTGACAAGTGTGAGGAAGAGAGTAAGGCATTTGAATTTGACATTGCCATTATATTATATTGTCAATATTTGTTCTCCTCTTCTTAGCAATAGAACCCCTTCTTACCTATTAAGAATTAAGACTGCATTTCTCATTCTCATTTGCAGCTATGTATGGCCATGTGCCAAGCTCTGGCCAGTGGAATGTAAGTGAAAGTGTGCAACTTCCAGCAAGTGTACCTAAAGGGGACTAAGGGTTGTGTCCTTTTTCCTCTCTTTTCTGACAAAGTTGGAGATATCTTGGACAAAGAGGTGAGTTTGCGAATGGAAGCCTAGTTCTTTGCACTGTGGGACTCCAAACCAGCCATGGAAAATCTAATTCTAGATTTTTACTAGAGGAAGAAATAAATTCTTAATTTGTTTAGGCCACTATTATATTATTTAATTTCTTTCCAAAAAAAATTAATCCCAACTGATACACAACTATTAGGGATTTGGAGGTTGATGTCAGTATTTTGCTGTCAGAGTGATGTCATACTTAATTTTGTAAATTGAGACTCCCTCTTGAAGATCTCAACTTCTATTCTGTCAATAGTAGATGGAATGTTGAAGTGAAAGCCACCGTATAGTAAATTTCTAATGCTGCTATTTAAATATCTTCATTCTCCTTGTAAGAAAAGAGAAACAAATATGAAAGTGATGGTAATTATTTGACTTTTCATTTCTGAACAAAAGTGAGTTTCTTCTTAAATTATGTCTGTCTCTGTGATGATTAATTTTAGGTGTCAACTTGACTGGATTAAGGAATACCTAGAGATCTAGCAAAGCATTATTTCTGGTGTGTCTGTAAGAGTATTTCCAGAGGACATTGGCCTATGAGTTGGTGGACGGAGTGGGGAAGATCCGCGCTCAGTGTGGGCAGGCACCATCCAATCAGCGGGGGCCCAGATGAAACAAAAAGGCAGAGGAAGGGTGGTTTCTCCTCTCTCTTTCCTGTAGCTAGGACACTCTTCTCCTGCCCTTGGGCATCAGAACTCCAGGTTCTGAACCTCGTAACCAACCTATAAAAGCTAGTTGTGGATACTCCAAAGTTGCTTGAGCCAATTGCTTCTGCTTGTCTTTTCCAGCATGCTCTGCTGACTGCCCTTCTATGTTGTCTTTATAGCCACAACTTCAACTTTAATGCTGCCAATGGCCCTTTGGATTGGATGTCATGGCAACTGGTTGTCAGGGCATCTTACTATTGGTTTGCCCTAACTAATTTTTGCCTTGTTCTTAATTTCTACCATTCACATTATGAGTTGTCTTAAACAATAACCTCCTCAGTATCCTGGTTATTGATGAAACAAGAACAATCATTCTGGGAAGTGGGTGATAGGTGTTGAAATTTTGGGGAATGTTGGCCATTTTGTCACAGGTCTTTATTCTTTGAGAGAAGACCCAAAGCTTTCATCAGATAGAGGGCAGTGAAAGATCACAGGTAGGGGAGTGAGCTGATCAAATCTATGTCTAAAAATATGAGTTTGGTGGCCACATGAAGGATGGAAGTGAGAAGGAAGTGTTTATTAGTAAGGAAGTAATAATGATTGGGTGATGATTATAATAGTCTGGATGAGAGACAATAAAAGCCTAAATGAAGACACTTAGTAGTGATGATGGAAAGAATAAGTGAGATTTAAAGGGCTATTTAGGGGGTAGCAATAAAAGGACATAGAGATTAGATTATTGTAATAGGAAAGGAAAAGAATCAAGAATGACTCCCAGTTTATGGTTTGGGACACCACCGTGAGATGGTCCATACTCTGATATAGCAAAAGGGGGCAGCAACGGGAGTGTAATTTAGGAGGAAGACAGTAAATTCAGCTTGCGATTTGCCCAGTTTGAGAGCCTCGGAGCCATCTAAGTGGATATGCCTGGTAAGTACACGAAAATATAAACCAGTAGGGAAATCACCAGCAGAGGGCTGAAGCCAGAAAAGTGAACCAGATCCCTGAGGGAGAACACATACGCCAAGAAGAGGCAAGTTCTTGCTCAAGGATAGAATCACAGAGCACACCAAATCATAAGGCAGAAGAAGAGAATCTAAAAAAAAATGAGAAGAGTGGTCAGCGAGAATGGAAAAATTATGAAGGAAAATGGAAGAACCATGTTACCATGTTAGAATCTATTTTCCTCTTAGGAAAATAGTTTAAGCAGCTGTGGCAGACACAATGCTGTGTTTAATAAACTGGGTTGTTTTTTTTCTCTCCAGAGCACCAGGAAGACTACATTTCCCAGTTCCCTACTGCATCTGGGTGGGATCATGGGACTGAGCACTGACCAATGGAAAGGAGGTAGAGGTGGAAGCAATGTTATCTACTTCTAAGCCAGGCCCCTAAAACACTGTGGGTGGTCTGTGTGCATGATCTCTCCTTCCCACCCATGTGACTGGATGAAGAGCCATACAGGAGAACTTTCTGACCAGAAATCTTCACATCAGACTTTGCTTGAGTGAGAAACAGACCTTTATTGTGTTAATCTACCGAGATGCTGAGGTTATTTGTTATAGAAGTTAACATATCTTGACAGATACAAGAATTTAAAAAATATTTTTAAATGAGGATATGTCACTTTAAATTGTACTTTTGGTATTGCTCACACACTTTAGAAACACGGCCATCCTAACCATTTGCATCATTCACAATACTTTATTTGCTGTTTTTTGAAGCAAGGATGTAAGTTTCAGGGTCATTGGAATGGCATCAAATCTTAAATTTATGTTTAAAACAGACTAAGAATAGACGGTGGAACAAAAGGTTAGTACATGCATACATTCAGAACTCTTGTCCTGATTATGTTACAGCCTGTCAAGGAGACTAGCATGCTTTTTCTCAACCTCCCTTCTTGCTGTCATCCAAACCCTACAGGGTGGACCCTATGACAAAAATCACTAGTGTCAAGGGCTCTTGACATTTGTATGTGAGTTCTTGGAATAGAACACTTAAGCAATGGCTGCTATCACAACTGAAGCTTCTTGGTCCCTGAATTATGAACTAAATATGATGAAATACATACCTGAGAGTAGAAAGTAAAAGGGACAAAAGGAGCTTCTTCCAAGTTAGTCTTTTGGGCTAATAAAAAAGGCCCCAAAGGCAGCTTGAGAAATTATTAACTCCTCAGAGGGTTGTGTTCAAGAAAATTAGATTCAACCACAAAAAGGAATTTAGAAAATAAATAAATAACTTTGGGATTATAACCCAAAGTATTAAATAGGTCCATATTAACATAAATAAATGAGTAAATAAATGGAGTAGAAGAGACAAATCTCCCATCAAAAGAATTCTAAATACTTCATATAGATACTGGCCCCTCAAGGAGCTAGAACATAACTCTCCACCTTAAGTGAGGAGAGTTATGCTTAGTGGCTTACTCCCACTCTGGGGGTCTCTCCCACAGCAGAGAAACCTGGAAACCACTGCTTCAGCCAAGTGATCAAAGTTAATTCTATCAGTGATAAGTCCTGTAGATAGCATGTACCCTTGATATGATGTACCCTTATCAAAGAATGGCACTTCCCCTCTGTGGTCTTCCTGCCCAAACTCATAACCCCAGTCAAATCATGATAAAAAAAATTAGACAAAACCAAAGTGAAGGCTATTCTATAAAATACCTGACCAAATACTCCTTACATGGTTTGAATGTTTGTGTTCCTCCAGAATTCACGTTGAAACTTAATTCTCAATGCAATAGTATTAAGTGGAGGCCTCTGTGAGATGGGGAATGAGTTTTGCCCTTTGCCTCCTTGACCATGTGAGGACACTGCAACAAAGCACTGTCACTGAAGGAGAGAAAAGGCCCTCACTAGACACAAAATCCATGGGCGCCTTGTTATTGGACTTCTCAGCCTCCAGAACTATCAGAAATAATAGTTCTGGAGTTTAAGGTATTTTGTTAAAGCAGCCTGAATGGGCTAAGACACCCCTCTAAACTTTCAAGGTCATCAAAAACAAGAAAAGTCTGAGAAGGTATCATAGCCAAGTGGAGCCTAAGGCGATGTGACAACTAACTGTAATGTATCCTTCATGGAATCCTGGAACAGGAAAAGGACATTACATAAAAACTAATGAAACCCTAATAAATCATGGAGTTTAGTTAGTAAGAATGTATCGGTATTGGATCATTAGTTGTGATGAAGATATCATAGCAATTTAAGATGTTAACAGAGGAAACTAGGTATGAGACAGGCAGACTCTCTCTACTGCTTTTGCAACCATTCTCTAAAACTATTCTAACATGTAAAAAGCTTGTTTTTTTCAAAAAAGACAAATTTAGAAATAACCACAGTCATTTACTTTTTCTTGAAGAAGAAGAAATCTAAGCATATATCTAAGCATCAGCAAAACTGATGACAGTCCCCTTCCCTTTCTTAAATTCTCCAGCTCCTGCAAACTCACTGGGGGACTCTCCCTTTCACATTCACATCTGTCCTTCATCTTCACCTTTCTCCCTGGTCACTTTCTTGTTACACCCCATTCCTAAACGTCCCCTTTCTCAATACCTGATCTTCCTACCACACATAGATCAATGGAAATTTAGTTTGTCCTCTCCTGCTACTATGTTTCTTAGAGAAATGAAGTTCCCCGGGCTCTTGTCCTCTGCACTGTTTCTTGTCTTTTCTTCAGTTCTGGTAGAGGACTGAAGTGAGCTGTGCACATGTTAGTCATTCTCAGTTCCAGTAAATGCACAGATGACATTCATAAATACGCAAAGTAAGAGAGAGAAAAAGCAGTTTTGTTTTTGTTTTAGAAAAGCTAATGTTAAATTAGTGAAGGAGGAAGTAAAGTTAGGATTAACTACCTGCCGTGTATACTTACTTATTCCCAAATATCATACACTTGATAGTTAATCATTGAATATCAGTTTTGAAGGGCATTTACTGAATATCTAATGCTATATTCTCAAGATACACATTAGGAAACTAAGGGCCAGATGGCTTAAGTGACCAGTACAAATTCATGCAATTAATGACCAGAAGATCCATGACTACTTTATTGCTCCTCTACTTCTCTTTCCCTCCTTTCTTCCTTTCTTTCTTTCTTTCTTTCTTTCTTTCTTTCTTTCTTTCTTTCTTTCTTTCTTTCTTTCTTCTTTCTTTCTTTCTTTCTTTCTTTCTTTCTTTCTTTCTTTCTTTCTTTCTTTCTTCTTTCTTTCTCCCTTCCTTCCTTCCTTCCTTCCTTCCTTCCTTCCTTCCTTCCTTCCTTTCTTCCTTCCTTCCTTCCTTCCTCCCTCCCTTCCTTCCTCCCTTCCTCCTTTCTTTCTTTCTTTCTTTCTTTCTTTCTTTCTTTCTTTCTTTCTTTCTTTCTTTCTTTCTTTCTTTCTTTCTTTCTTTCTTTGATAGGTACTCACTCTGTCACCCAAACTCAAGTGCAGTGACACACTTATAGCTCACAACAGCCTCAAACGCCCAGGCTCAAGTGATCCTCCCGTCTCAGCCTCCCAAGGTGCTACGATTACAGGCATGAGCCACCATGCCCAGCCCCTCCTCATTTTTCATGTTCTTCAAACACCAGGTTCAAATTTTTGTCATGATGCAGAAGGGCTAAAGGCTTTGGTATGGTAATTCTTCTTTCTTGTCAAGCAGGAAACATGGAAAGAAATATAGTAGCAAATGAATGCACTGAAAGGATGGGCCTGACCAAATATTATGTGATATTCTCTTTGATTTAAAGACACATCTAGAAATTTATGACTAGTAAAAGGGTTTGAATGTGCAGCATGGCAACCTGCTTGATCATCCAGCGGCTACTACCTTATAACTCTCGGTGTCAAGAACTATGGAGCTTCTTGGCCCCATCTCTTAGGTACATTCTTCATTAAATACACCACAACCATTGTTTTCATCAAATGCTTTGAGAGCCTCAGAAAGGTAACGTCATGTTTAATCACTCTTGTTTTTGTCATTTCATTTGTGTCATCATGAACTGATTTGTTAAGTCATCCATTCACTCATCTACAATTTTCTAGACACTGAGCTCGGTGCTGAAAATACAAACACTAGTAGGCACCATCCCTGTAGTTAAGGTGCACAGTGTCGACTAATTTAAGTGTTGATGAAAAGAACCTGACAATATTTCTCTTAAAATCTCCATAGTTTACAGAATTTCTAATTTGCTTTGCATCATTAAATAATAAACAATATTGCATGACCTATTAGCCAAAGACTTGAATGGTGTTTGTAAGTAAAAAAAAAAATAAATTCTTAAAAGCTAAAGAATTCAAGAAAAGAAATTTAAATTGTACATTGTTTCTTTATTTTTATTCTGCCAGTAATTATTTTAAACATTTTTAAATAAAGTGACATGTTTATCAAGTTTTCTGTTTCTCTAGGTCTCTGTGACTTCCAGATTAGCCAGTAATGATTGCGATACTTTGTGTGTCCTTCATGCAACCACAGGATACCAGGGCTACCTCAAGAGCTAAATCAAACCTAGACATTTCAGCCCCTAATAACAATAGAAATCAGGATAGATTTTATCACCCAGTTACACAGAAGGTATGGGATTTAGTATATAGCTTAGGTTGTAAAGGAGTTATTAAAGAATTAAGCTATTTTTGCTACTTTACTTATATAACACATGGTATAATTATACTTTGGCATAGATAGTCTCTCAACACTCATTTCTGTAGTTCATTAATAAATTGACTTATCTGCAAAGTCCAGTGTCATTGTGGAAGTTATAAATAGTAGTTCTGTTTGGCACAATCTCTGAGATTAATGAGTCTTATTGTCTCACAGAAGAAAGAATGCTTCAAAATTACATTATGCCATTCCCACGGCTAATCAGTCTGTTCCAGTGTTGTACTCTGGCCGTGGCTGCTTTTGACAATTATAATTCTTGAGTGGTCCTTGGTGTTAGCCATGTTATTAAGTCAAGATACAATGAAATTCATTTATTGTCAATTACTGTTCAAAGCAAGAGGCAGAAAGAATGTTGCAGAAACTTTTCAAAGAAGCTGACTGAGTTAAAGTTTTTGTTAATGACATTCTAGGTGAAACGCTTCATGAGAATAAAAATAGCAATAGGAAGAGTAGCTAACATTATGACACTTATTTTGAATGCACCATCTTATTTAAGCCTCACAAAATCCCTATGAAGCAAGTATAATTGTTATCCTCATTTTATAGATGAGGATTTTGAAGGCCTGAGGGATAACTTGCTTAAGTTCACACACCTAATAACCGCTAGAGTGGAAATTAAAAAATAGAAATTAAAAATGGTGCCATTGTCACCATTAGTTTTTAAGGAATTTATCTTTTGAGAAGAATTAGCTGAATTCCTTAATAAGAAAAACAAAAGAAGAAAAGCTACTGCTTAATTTTGGAGCAAGGATGTCATACATTCAAAGTAGAGTCACAAATTAGAGCTTTTCATTAGAATATGTCCTGAGTTCTATTTTTAATCTTCCCATAGATCATTATAGAAATAACTTGTATGTGCATGGACACCTACATATTACATCATTTACCAGGCTCCTATCTTAATATTTTAAGCTTCAAGTGGTGGCTCTCCTGTATGCTAAGCTTTCTTCTTTCCTGATTTTGTTAACGATCTTCTCTTTACTTGAAACATTTTTCCTCTCTTCTCCACCTTGTTAACTCCCTATCTTTAAGAACTCATACCACACACCCCTTCTCTCCCCTTTGAAAAAAAATAATCAAGGCTATCTGACACCAACTCTCTAAAGTTCTCACTCAAAACTACAAATTAATCTGTTTTTGCAGCCATTTTCAGAGAAGGAGGTCTCCTTTTATTCTAAGTAAAATTTCTCTACCTTTGGTCCTCCTATCATGCCTCTTTCTCTAAGATGCTATTCATTGATTTTTTTTCCATTTCTCTTCTACATGTTTATCTTTTTTCTCTATTGACTTTTCTCCTGCAGCATTTATATGGGATCACTTCTTTCCCATCTGAAATCTCCCTTAATTCTTTGGCCTTCTCAAGACACCATCCTATCATTTCTTTCTTCAAAGACAGTTAATATTTAGGCTTCAATTGATTGTATATAGTTTATTTTAGGACTCCCTATTTGATTCCATCAATACATACGCCTATTCTTACACCAGTATCATACTGTTTTTATTACTGTAGTGTTATAGCAAGTCTTGAAGCCAAGTACTTTATTTCCTCCAACTTTTTTTCCTATGTAAAATTGCTTTGTCTGTTTTAGGTCATTTGAATGTAAATATAAATTTTTGAAACAACTTGTCAATTTCTACCAAAAAAAAAAACCCTGCTGGGATTTTGATTAGGATTGCATTAGATCTATAGAAAATTTGGGAAGATTTGACATCTTAACATTTAATCTTCCAGCATCTTTGTGGATATCATAGACATTAAAAGAATAATAAAGGGATATTACAAACAACTCTATGCTCACACATTTGATAATGGATCAATTCCTTGAAAAACATAGTCTGCCAAAACTCACAGAAGAAGAAATAAACTGAACCTGAATAGATTCATATCTATTAAGGAAATTGAATCAATAACCTTCCAAAAAGAAAGTACTAGGCTCAGATGTGCTCACTGGTGAATTCTACCAAACATTTAAGGAATAAATTATACTAATTCTCTACAATTGCTATCAGAAGATAGAAGTAGAGAGAACATTTACTAACTCATTTTATGAGGCCAGCACTACCTTAATACCAAAATCAGAGAAAAATATCACAAGAAAACAAAATACAGACCAATATCTGTCATGAACATAGAGATGAAAAAATTCTCAGAAGAATATTAGCAAATTGAGTCCAAAAATGTATAAAAAGAATTATACACCATGACAAAGCGGGAGTTAGCTCAGGTATGCAAGGGTCAAGGGTGGTTTCACATCCACAAATCACTTAATATAAACATTCACATCAACAGACTAAAGAAAAATCATATGATCCTATCAATAGATGCAGAAAAAGCATATGACAAAATCCAATACTCATTCATGATAAAAATTGTTGGTAAACTAGAAATAAAGGGGAACTTTCTCAACTTGAATATCTACAAGAATATCTACAAAGAAAACAAAAACAAAAGCATAAACAAAAACAAAAATCTACAGCAAACATACTTAGTGGTGTGAAACCAGAAGTTCTCTTTTTAAGAACAGGAACAAGGCCAGGATGTACTGTCTCACCACTCTTCTTCAGCATCATACTGGAAGTTCTAGCTAATTCAATAAGACAAGAAAAGGAAATAAAAGGCATATAGATTAGGAAGGAAGAAATAAAACTATCTTTGTCTTCAGATGACATAATTGTTTATGTAGAAAATCTAAAAGAGCCAGTTGTGATGGCTCATGACTGTAATCTCAGCACTTTGGGAGGCTGAGGTAGGAGGATTACTTGGGGCCAGGAGTTTGAGACCGGCCTGGGTGAGACCCTGTCTCAACAAAAAAAAAAAAAAAAAAAAAAAAAAGAGAGAGAGAGAGAATCTGAAGGAACAGATAAAAAAATTCCTGGAACTAGCAAGCAATTATAGCAAGGTTGAAGGATACAAGATTAATATACAGAAGTCTATCACTTTCCTGTATACCAGCAATAAAGAAGTGGAATTTGATATTAAAAATATTATATTATTTATATGAGTACCCCACAAAACGAAATACTTAGATATAAATCTAACCAAATATATACAAGATCTAGATGCATAAAACTACAAAACTCTGGTGAAAGAAGTCAGGGAAGAACTAAATAAATGGAGAGATATTCTATGTTTATTAATAGGAAGACTCAATGTTGTTAAGATTTCAGTTCTTCCCAGCTTGATCCATAGAGTCAATGCAATTTCATTCCAAATCCCAGAAAGTTGGATGTTAACAAACTGATTCTAAAGTTTTTATAAAGAGTGAAAAGTCCAAAATAGCCAAATAGCCAACACAATATTGAAGGAGAAGAACACTGACACTACACTTTTTAAAGATTTACTATAAAGCTAGAGTAATAAAGCCAGTGTACTATTGGCTGAAGAATAGACACATAGATAAATGGAACAAAAACAGAGAGCCTAGAAATCAATCCACATAAATATAGTTAACTGATCTCCTACGAAGAAGCAAAGGCAACCCAATGGAGTAAAGATAGTTTTTTCAACAAATGGTACTGGATCAACTGGACATCCACAGGCAAAAAAATGAATATAGACACAGATCTTATATCCTCCATAAAAAAAATCACTGAAAGTAGATCACAGAACTAAATGTAAAATGCAAAACTATAAAACTCCCAGAAGATAACATAGAAGGAGGAAATCTAGACAATCTTTGGCTTGGAAATGATGTTTTAGATACAAGACCAAAGGCATGATCCATGAAAGAAAGAATTGATAAGCTGGACTTTATTAAAATTAGAAATTTCTGGCCAGGCACGGTGGCTCACGCCTGTAATCCTAGCACTCTGGGAGGCTGAGGCGGGCGGATAGCTCAAGGTCAGGAGTTCAAGACCAGCCTGAGCAAGAGCGAGACCCCGTCTCTACTATAAATAGAAAGAAATTAATTGGACAACTAAAAATACATGTAAAAAATTAGCCGGGCATGGTGGCACATGCCTGCAGTCTCAGCTACTCGGGAGGCTGAGGCAGAAGGATTGCTTGAGCCCAGGAGTTTGAGGTTGCTGTGAGCTAGGCTGATGCCACGGCACTCTACAGCCTGGGCAACAGAGTGAGACTCTGTCTCAAAAAAAAAAAAAAAAAAAAAAAGAATACATTGGCAGGTCTCATGAATGAGGCAAACTTAAAAACAATTCTTCTATAAGTGGGTTCTCAAGGCAGATAACCCCCTTCCACACCTTTGCCTGGGCCACTTCCTGCTTCTCTTTGCCCATCCACATCCTCCCATCTCCCAGGGCCCCAGTGTAGCTCCACTTCTCAGGAAACCTTCCAGAAGTGTTCCAGGCTC
The DNA here is from genome assembly GCA_963574885.1 of Lepilemur ruficaudatus. NCBI lineage: Eukaryota > Metazoa > Chordata > Mammalia > Primates > Lepilemuridae > Lepilemur > Lepilemur ruficaudatus. The sequence goes on from CAUYRT010038246.1 coordinate 14,539, forward strand.
TGCCAATTCCAGGAAATGCCTTCCAGAGAGGGAAAGAGTTTTGTCCAGGGTCACCCTACAGGAAAGGGGTGTCAGAGCCAGGAGGCCAGACTCAAATCCAGGCTTCCTCCTGACCCTCAGGGAGGTCACCCACCCCAGCTACCTGGCCTCCTTACCCCATGCCCAGTCCGCTGCTGCGCGGCGCCTTCTGTAGGTTCGGTTCCCGCCCCCTCCCTCTCCACGCGCCTCAGATTTCCTTCTGGGAGGAAAGAGATTTTTTTTTTTTTTTTGCAGAGATGACTCTGTTCTTGTGGCCATAGATTACTCTTGACACCTAATTACTGTATATCATCATGCCATAAAATGATGATTGGAGGTGTCAGTGTCCCAAATTTGCGCTCATAAAATACGTGTTCTTTTTGTTTTCCTCCTCTGCATTTGTCTGGGAGAAAAGACAGGCAAATTTATTCCAACTTTTCAGAGGAACTTTAAAGCACAGGAACAGAAGAGTTTTAGAGGTGGGTGGTTTTAAAAATACCCTGCAGAGGGAGGAGGCCTCAGCCCAGCTGATTTTGTGTGGCCTGGGGAAAAAATGAAGACCTTGCCTAAGACATGGGCTCCTTCCAACCTGTGATTCTCTGCCTTTGTCTGCCTGGCAAACTCCTCTTCCTTTTTCTCTCCCACCACCCCCTGCTCCCCATCGTCCCCCACCCCCAATCTGGCCTCTCTAAGGAAGCGTTGGAAAGTAGTGGGAAAGGTTCGCATTGTAATGTCCCCCAGACTTGGGTTCACGTCTTGCCTCTGCTGCCCACTAGCCCAGTGACCTTGGGTAAGTCAAGCCACCTCTGGAGTCTTGGTTCCCTCGCATACAAAATGTGGAATAATAAACACTACTTCTATACACGAACGGCTGCTGTGAGGATTAAGAACAAAACAACCATAGAGGTAAAGCATCACCTGCCACAAAAGAAGGGCTCCATAAATGTCTGCTTCTGTTCCTTCCCCTCAAAAATCTCTCCTGCCTGTTCTCCCTGAGAGGGCCTGGAATCCTAGAGTCACTCCTTACTGATTCACGTTCCCTCTCTCCTGTGAGCTCAGGCTGCAATCAGGAGTTATTAGGAAAGCAATGTGGTTAAACCCACCGGCACTCGGGGAGAGTGACTCAGAGAGGCACCAACAAGGACAGCGTGCAAGAGCAATCTTATTTGTCACTGGGAGAAACCAGTGCGGTCACCTTGTTCCACCGCTCTCCTTGCGCCACTCTCCACAAGCCCCCTGCAGGTGGCTTTCCAGCCACTTGCCCACCTCTGATGGGGACAAGTTCTCTGCCTCCTGAGGTAGCGTATGTAGAGCTCACCTCTCTGAGTTCTCATGCTGGGTCCCCCAGTTCTCATGGGGCACATATTCTCTCTGGACTCTGGGAGTGGTTCTTTAAACCCAGATAACTTGTCTTGTGAATCCCAACCAACTTGCCAGTGATTCCTGCCTTAAAAGGGAGACTTGAGGACTTCCAAGTGGGGGTGCAGTGAATGGCTGCCACTGAAGGTCCTTTATCCCATCTCACCTCTGCCCAGCACACAGCTGTGCTCTCAAGACTCAACTGAGAAGCCACCTCCTCTGAGAGCCTTCCTTGGTCCCAGCTTGAGGTATTTGTCTCCTACTCTGGGATCTCTGTACTGAGCTCCTGTCACGGATTGGCTCTCTGTCGGACGCTGTATATGGGTCTGGGCCACCCTCTGGCCTGGGGGCCTGGCTCTCAGAGCACCCTGAATGTTTGCCAGGCTTGTTCAACATCTGTCTGCCCCTCCAGGCTGGCAGCTCACTAGGGCAGTGGCTGGATTAGCCTGTTCACTGCTGTATCCAAGGTGCCTAGCACGATTGATGCTTGCACACAGTAGGTGCTCAGCGAGCAATCAAACACTTACCGCATGCTTTCTATGTGCCAGGCACTATTCCAAACACTTTACATATATCAGCTCATAAAATCCTCAGGACAACCCTAAAATGTGGGTACTGTTACCATCCAGTCTAGTGTGGCGGATGGATAAAGGCAGTGACTCTGGAGCAATCTAGCTCCACCACTTATTTCCTGTGTGACCTTGGTTAAGTATTTAACCTTTCTGTGTCTCACTGTTAAATGGGGTAACTGTATCTACTTCTTCATAGGGTTGCTATGCAGTTCACGTACACAAAGTGCCTATGTATTAGGTATTATCCCCATTTTATGGTAGCAAAAATTGAAACACAGCGTTTTGATAACTTGCCCAAAGTCACACAGCTGGTGAGGGACAGAGCCGGGACTCAAACCCAGGCAGTCGGGCTCCAGAGTCCATGCTCTTATCCACGACACTACCCTGCTCTTACTGAAGGAGAATTTGAAAACCTGCCTGCAAACGCCCTGAGAAGGGTGTTTAGGCCTCTTATGCTGGTCTGGCCCCCTGTCTGAGCCGGTCTTCCCGATGTGCACGCAGCGCGTGGTATCCCGGCCCGCTGAGATTCCACGGAGGGTGGGGAGGGTGTCACAGGCCCAGAAGGTGCGGCCCGTGGTCGCCGCCGGTCCTGGGCGCAGCGACTCTTCCTTTCGCCAGCAGGGGTCAGCCGCGGCTGCTGTTGGTGGCTTGGGTGAGCCGCTGCGGAGCGCGGAACGCAGCTGGGACCCGGCGCGGAAAGGATCCTTGGAGGTCATGAGGCCACAGGCTGGACCGAGGCCCCCAGACGGGAGAGGTCCTGCCCAAGGTCACTCCGGGGTCCATGCTAGTGGGGCGGGACCCCAAGTCTTTTCCCTCGTCTCTGGCTCTGCCCCAAAGCTCAAGAGGCCAGTTCGAGGGGCTCTAGAAACCAGGTTTGGGCCCCTGCAAGGTTGCACAGGAGGTATGAGTCCCAGGCCTGGTGGTACCACTGCCGTACTGTGTGACCTTGGACTTGTCACCCTCTAGCCCCAGCTCCCATCCAAGCAGGGAACCGGGGCAGCCGACACGTCCTGTGATTTTGGAGAGGGTACCTCTTTCAATACAATGTACCCGGCTATGGGCGGGCCAGAATCAGCTCAGCCGGGGTCGGAGAGTGTCCGGCAGCGCCGCGCGCGTGGGGGCGACGGGACCCCTTTCTTTCTCGGAGGATCACGCCGGGCCGGCCGGGAGCACCGCGCCCGGCGTCCGGCAGGGAGCGCTGCCGCACCGCGCGATGCTTCCCCGCGTGTCCTCCCAAGGACGGTGTGGACGCGGCGGGCGGCGCAGGGCTGTGGCCGGCTGAGATCCCGCCGCGCCCACACTAGCGTTGCCCCGCCGAGGTTGGCGACACGGTCTGGGACGTCGAGGGGGGCGGGGCGAGTCGTCCAGCGCCCATACTGTCCTTTAGCGGGTTTCTGGATGTGTGTAGATGGGTTTGAGGGATGGGATGTCAGAGGTCCCCTGAACTGGGGGTCCGGGCTTCTCTGTGGGACCTTGAGAGGTCACTGCTCCTGTCTGGGCTCGGTTTCCTATCTCTGCAAAAAGGGATGAGATACTGCTTGTGAAAATGCTTTGGGAAATCCGAGGCCCATGCTGAATGCAAATAGAAAGAAAGGTTTTTATTGAAAAACAACCATCCCCTGCCTCACCCATTCCATCCTCCCAGTTCCACAACTGGTGGCAACCCCTTTAGTCACTTTTACCTGTTTTTTTTTTTTTTTTTTGGCATTTATCTACATATTTCGAAGTAACGTGTTTATACTGCTATTTCTTAATTTAACAACGTTAGACATTATCTATTGTCTTCCCGTAGGAATAAATAAGGATTTGGCTGTTTTCTAGCCCCATCCCCCTGCCCAGTGTATCTGGAGCACTATTTTTAGGTAACTCAGTGATCAGCATTCCTATTAAGAGAATGTAGCTCTTCCTTTCCCCAAAAGCTCCATGAGAACTGCCATCCACTTCTCATCCAATATCTTGCCCACAAAAGCTCTGTCATGTTCCCTTTTCTTGTTGAGTTCCCTTTTCCCAGGGTGCTCCTGCCCAGACTGCGCTGGCTGTCTGCAAGGACTCTCTTCCCCAAGGTTTTCTCTCCATGTCTGTTTCTTCGTTTTCTGTCTGTCTCTGTTGGTTCTCTCCCTTCTTTTGGACACTTCAGTTGCTTCCTAAGAAATTGGGCAGGAGTAGGGAGATTTCCTCTCCGTGGACCTACCTGCATTCTGTCCTTGCACTGATGGATAATTGAGCTGAGCAGAGAATTCCGGGACGGAAATCATTCTGCTTTAGGCCAGGGTGCTATGCTCCACTGTCTTCTGCACCTGCAGTTACCGTTGAGAAGCTTCGTGCCTTCTGATTCATGTTCTTTCTCAAGTGTGACTTTTTTTTTTCTCTCTCTGGATATTTTTAAGGATCTTTTCTTTATCCTTAGAATTCTGGATTTTCACAATACATGTGACAATGTTGGTGGCTAAAAGCCATTTAAGTCATTTATTGTGCTGGGCCCTGGGTGGTCCTTTTCAATGTAGAGACTTGTGTCCTTTAGTGCTGCGAAACTTTATTTTCTCTTTAATAATCTCCTTCTCTGTGCTTCCTCTCCAAAATTCCTACGAGTTTGATCCTGGAGCTCCAGGACTGATCTTCTGGTCTCTTTTCTCTTTTCTGTATTTCCCTTCTCCTTGTCTTTCTCTTCTGCTTTCTATAGTATTTCCTTGTATTTATGTCCCAATCCCTCTACTGAATTTTTAAATTTAGCTATCATAGTTTTAATTTCCAAGAATTCTTGTTTATCCTCTATTCTTTTCTCCCCCCGCCCTGCCAGCATAGGTACAGCCTTGTTAGTTATCTCTCTGAGGATATCAGTTAGTGACTTTTCCTCCTGTTCACTGACTTATCTCTGTGTCCTCTAGTTTTGCAGTTTGTTTGGTTGATTTATTGTGATCTCTCTCGGTTCCGTGTTCCTCCTCATACTGGAGGCTTCTCTCATCTTTAGTAATCCTTGGCTTTTGTCTATAGTTAAGGGTCTGAGAAGTTGACTGGCATTGAATGTCCTGTGAAGGTAGGTGGGGCCAATTTCCCTTTGGGTGGACCAGGCAGTGGGGGACACATAAATGTCAACGAGGGGAGTTCTTTTCTCTGGTTCTGCTCTATTTCTCTATTAAGGCAGGATGGATGTGGTTAAGAGGATGGATTTTGGAGCCAGACTAACCTGGGGTTGAATTCCAGCTCTGCCATTTTCTAGCTGTGTGACCTTGAACAAATCACTTAATCGCTCTGTGCCTCAGTTTCTTATCTGTAAATTAGACCTAATAAGAACACTAATGCATGGATTGTTGAGTTTATATGTGCAAAGCTCTTCACTATATAGTGAAAGCATATACTGATAGGTCTGGGGTCAATGCCATGTTCTTTATAGAGTGGCTAGAGGGCTTGGAGGGGAGATGTCTGACTGTTCCTTGGTGAATTCTCAGTTAATCCTACTGTTCTCAGCCCTTTCTGGCCTCCAAATCTCATGCCCCTCTTCCCACTCTGTGAGACAGTTGCCTTTTTCTCATTGGTACACCTTCTGCAGGTCTTATTCAACTTGACAGAAACCAGTGCAAGGTTGGCTAATCAAAAAAAATTGTTTCATGTGAGAAATTATTAAAAAATGATTATACTTTATTTTAACCTAAATCATACAGATGCCTATTCCTTTTTCTTTGAGTATGGGCCTATTAGTTGGGATTCTATAAGGTCTTTCTTATACAAACCCCAATGCATAAAACATTGTCTGCTATTTCCAGGTTCAATTTCTTTATAGAGCAGCTAAAACTTAAAAGCACTTATGGAGCAATCTGAATGCAGATTCCTTCTAGATTTATGTGATTATCTTCCCAATCTGTTACGATTTGCTTGTCTGTAACTCATCTGAACATTTTTTTTTAAATAGCAATCTTCTTTTGTTGAGTCTTTCATGGCGTTTGGCTTCATCTTTGTAAAAATGACTCCCTTTTCACAATCCTATTTTATTGGTTTATTAATAATTGAATCACATAATTACAGAAGCAAGTACAACGGCACAGATAGGTTTGGGAATAAGCAATTGTTTCTGGGAAAGCAGACAGATTAACTGGAGAAGACGTATGTGGGCATCCTAAGGAGCAGCCTACCTGACAAGGTTGTCAGCTCATGGTTTTTAGAGAGAATGGCGAGGTGGCTTTTCCGAGAGTGCACACATTCAGTGGTGGTGGATCATGAAAGCTCAGGTTGTGTTGTGGCTTCTGCCACTCTGCAAAATAAGTACCACTCACTCCTCCATGTCCTTTCAATCTTATAGAAATTTGCTGCACTCTCTCATCCATAAATGACTCCTCTTCCTTTTTTCCTGTCCTTATGGGCTTATACCTTCTCTTTTCCTTATGGTCATTTTAAAGGGAGAGGGTACAGAGAAGGAGAGAAGATAAGCATTAAAGTTCAAGCTGCCATTTTTATCCAGGCAATTCTCTCTCATTTAAGACTCCCAACATCCAGTAAGCAGCAGAGCCTATTATTATCCCCCCAAAGGTCACGCAGCTGCAAGTGACGGAAGCAAGTTGCAAACTCAGATCTGTCAGAGGCTGTAGTGGATACTGTGGTGCTTTGTCTAGATCCCCTCTCCAGGGTCGACACAGCATCCCCCAGCTGCTGGGAATATTGATTGCTGGCGGCTAACTGTGGAGGCTCGCTGGCAATGTCCGTAGCTATAGGAACTGCCTCGCCCTAGCACGTGCTTCTTCTTAGGGGATGGCCACTGACTGGCAGAGGCAGGGATGTAAAAGCCCAGCCCTCTTCCCTCAACTTGAGACAATTCTGAGGGGCCAACCAGCTCCAAAGTCCCTTGTGGGATCAGCTGTAATACTGGTTGCAATTCATTGTGGGTCAGCTTGTCCCTCTGCCCAGTTGCAGGTGTAACTCCAAAGAGCACTCTCCAACAAGCCTTCTGCACACAACTCCTAGTTTCAGAGTCTGTTTCTGGAAGCCCAGCAACGTAAGACAGAGGCCACGGTTCCTGCTTGGTTTGCTGCCTCGTTGGGTAGTGGAGACTCTGTGTTCCCAGGCTCTCCTGGGACAGAATTCATCAGCAAGGACAGGAAAACTGGGCTGGGGTGTGGTGGTTGCAGAACTCAGGACCCGCCTCGGGCTGACATCCCTGCAGGAGGGGCAGGAATGGCATGTTCCCTGGTATGGTTGGAGGGCAAGGGCGTGTATGGGGCAGGTGGTGGCAATGAGGCTGAGCAGACAAGCAATATGCACGTCCAGGTCCTGGAGGGATTTGTTGTCAGTGGGGAATCATCAGAGGGTTTTACACAAGGAATGATGTGGTCAGATCTGTGAGTGCACTGGATGAACCTGACCTCAAGATAGATTAGAAGGGGCCGGGTGGGGTCAGGGAGGGCAGTGAAGAGGCTGTTACAATGGTTTGTGAGAGAGAGGATGGAGCCTAGGCCGGGGCAGTGAGGACACAGAGATAGTTCTTAGTGACTGACGGCTCACCACCTGGCATCCCAATTCCTGGTACTCTGATCTTTTTTCTGTACTTCCTAATGTGCCACATAATTAAATTATTATTTTATTGTGTGTCTCCCTCCATTACAATTTAAGGTCCACAAGGGCAGGGATTTTTGTCTGTTTTGTTCATTGATGTGTTCCTAACAATAGAAGAGTACCAGGTACGTGGCTGCTGCTCAATAAATAATGATGGATGGGTGAATGGATGGATTCTTATTAGGTATGGGAGACTGGAACTAGGCATCAGGGTTGATCCGTTGGTTCCTGTCTGGATGTCTGGATGGATGGTTGGGGCTTTCTGAAGTGAGGTTGGGAGGAGGGGCCCCATTTTGCATGAGCTGAGGGGTCTGGATGGGTTGTGGGAGGAGCCCCGAGTGCTGATGTCTCCATAGACTTGAGTTGTTTGGTGTTGCTAGGAGTCATGGATTTTTCCATAGGGTGATCAGAGGGCTTCAATGGGCTCCTAGTTTTAAAAGGCTATCTGTTGCCTCCCTGGCCCAGTCCCTCTTAGCTGACAACCCTGAGCTCTGAGCTCTGCTGGAAGCTCCATGGGTATTAGGCAGTGAGACTATTTGATGGCGTCTCACACAAAGCCAGGAAAGGAAAGAGAGGAGACTCATGCTTGGTGTTGAGTAGGCACTCAGGTAATATCTGTTGTTGGTGATAATGTCATGGAATGGCCCTAGGTAGGAGTCGCCAGGCTTGAATTTTCTAAATAATAAGTAAGAATCATCGAGGAATAACCCTTGTAATGTGCCCAGCAGTTTACAAACCATGTTAACTGCATGTTGGTGTGTGGCGTGTGATGGCTGCTGACACCACCTTACAGATGAGGAATCAAAGGCTCAGAGAGATGAGGCATTTACTAGGGTCACCTGTCCAGGTTCCTCTGACTCTCCATTCCCTGCTTTCTCAGGTGGCTCCTCCGTGGATGAGCTCTGATGGGCTACTTCAGCCCTCTAAGCCTTAGTTTCTCTCTGGCAGGAGAGGTGAAGTCATCTAATCTGAGAAGCACTCCAGACCCTCCTACCAGGGTCCCCTCCCTTCTCTGATGGTTTCCAAGGTACCGAATATTGTATCACATTTGAGTCACCATGGGACTGGGGAAGCTGTTTGTCACAGATGCAGACTGGCTTATGGACAGGAAACACAAGGGAGAAATAACCACTTTCCAGTGTAAAAAGCATAAGAGATGGGCTCTCTGTGGCAGTGTTGGAACTTGTTTGTTTAGTTTTGATGTTTTTCTGTAATGACCAAAAGATGGTCTTTCCAAGATGCACTGATGTCTGCTTGGATGTTTAAATGAGGGTGTGTGGCAGCTCGAAGTCGACACATGCAAAACCCAGCTTGTCATGGCTCCTTCCAAACTGCTTCTCCTGCTCTCGCTTCGCCCCCCACCTGAACAATTGCAATCCCCTCCTGCCACCTTGTTATCTTTCTTTTGTTGTCATTTGAAAAGATCTTTATTTTGTCTCTGCTCTTTACAAAAACTTTTATTATGGAAATTCAAACTCATACAAAAGTAGAGAGATTAATATAACGAACCCCATGTACCCATCACGTAGCTTCAATAATTATCAACCCATGGCCAATCGTGTTTCATCTACTCCTGCCCACTCTTCCCGCCCTATCCTGCCTCCAGATTATTTTGAAGCAAAACCCAGACAGCATATCATCACATCTATAAATATAAGGATGAATTAAAATATATAACTATAATGTCATTACTGTATCTAAAAAATAACAAAAAATTCCCTAGTGTCATAGAAGATATACTTTTAGCATTTCAGTTTCCTAGGTTGACTCATAATTTTATTTCTTTTACAATTTGTTCGATTCAGGATCCAAATAAATTCCACATGTTGCAATTAGCTGATAGTGTCTTTAAGTCTCTTTTAATCTACAGGTCCCTACCTCTTCTTCTTTTTCCCTAGCTATACAATTGTTGAAGAAACTGGGCTGTCTATCCTGTTTTCCACATCTGGATTTTGCTGAATGAGTCCCATGATGTTATTTGATAGGTTCATCTGTCTCCTGTAGTTCCTGTATATCAGTAATTAAATCTAGAGGCCTCATCAGATTTGGACTTGATTTTTTGGCAAGAATACTGCAGAGGTGGTGGTGTGAACTTTTATCAGGAAGCACAAAGTGTGTAATTGTCATCTCTCTTTTCGTTGTTAGCAGCCATTGATGATCATTGACTAGATCTATTATTTCTTCAAAGTTTGCATAATATTGACATTCTAATTCTGTCATTTTTTTCTTTGTTCATTAGCTGAACTTTTATGAAGAGTAACATCCTCTCATAAACTGTTTGGTTATCCTGAGGTACAGTTCATTCAGGAAAGGAAGGATAAATGATCAATTCTTTCCATTTATTTTCAGTTTTTGAAATAATGATTGGATTCTCTAGTATTATCCAAAGGTGACCAATGAGATTACTTTGTATCGTTGTGAACTCATGGCTTTGAATAAATGTGATGCGTTGCAATCCATTTCAGTTATCTTTATTGACACTCAAATTATCCCATTTTTTTGGCTAATGGAAATCTCTTCAACTTGGCTCCCATGTCCTTTTGAGTATGATCAGTAGTTTCTGTTGGCTTGCCTACTTTCTAGAATGACAAGATGTTCCATTTTGTGTAGTTTCTTCCCCAGACCTGCAATCAGCCTCTCCGAGGAGCCTGCATTTCTTTTTAGTGGGAACTGATATTTAGAGGCCAACAGCCTGGTATTTAAGGGGGTTACATTATCTTTTTAAAAAAGATAATGAATCCCCCTGCATTTGATACATACAAATGAGTACATGCACCATTTATGTAATTATGAGGCAAAATAATAAAATGGGTTCCCATCAGCTAGCATCTAATTTAAGAATTGGAACATTATCAATAACAGTTCATCTTTGTGCTCCTCCTTTAATCCTCAGCCTCCACCCAATAGGGTGGATTCTGTATTTATCATTCTCTTAAAAAACCCTGTGTATGGGCCGAGTGTGGTGGCTCACGCCTGTAATCCTAGCACTCTGGGAGGCCGAGGTGGGAGGCTTGCTCAAGGTCAGGAGTTTGAAACCAGCCTGAGCAAGAGTGAGACCCTGTCTCTACCAAAAATAGAAAAAAATTAATTGGCCAACTAAAAATATATATAGAAAAAATTAGCCAGGCATGGTGGCACATGCCTGTAGTCCCAGCTACTTGGGAGGCTGAGGCAGGAAGATCGCTTAAGCCCAGGAATTTGAGGTTGCTGTGAGCTAGACTGATGCCATGGCACTCTAGCCCAGGCAACAGAGTGAGACTCTGTCTCAAAAACAAACAAAAAACCCCCTGTGTATCCTTAAGTATGCATGTTTAGCTTAGTTTGTTCTTGAGCTTTATAAAAATGATGTCATAATGCTTATTGTCTCCTATGACTGCCTTGTTTTTATTCAATGTATTTGTCTAAGATTCATCTTTTTTTAAGCTATAGCTCAATTATTTTCAATGATGTATATCATTGTGTGACTATACTACAAATTATTTTATCTGTTCTCCTGTTCGTGGATGTTTGAGTTGTATCCAGTTTTTGCTACTACAAATATTTTGCTAAGATAGTGCTGTACACTTCCCAGAAGAATGTGTAGAAGTTTGTCTAGGACAGTGGTTATCAAGCATTTTAGTGTCAGGAACCCGAAGAGCTTTTGCTTATGTGAGTTATATCTAAAGACATTTACTATATTAGAAATTAAAAATGAGAAAAATATAAAAAATTCTATTTATTAATTTATTTTAAAATGACAGTAACAAACTCATTATATGTTAGCATAAATCATACATTTTTAATAAAAACTGTATTTTCTGAGACAAAATAAATTGAGAAGAACAACATTGTTGAAATTTTTGCAAATCTTTTTAATTTCTGGCTTATTAGGAGACAGCTGAATTCTCATATCTGCTTCCCTGTTCAATCTGTTGCAATATCATACATCATGCATCCTCTGAAAAACACTGTACACTCATGTAACAAGGGTAAAAAAGTCAAATAATACCTTTCAAATATATTATGAAAATAGTTTTGACCTCATGGTTCCTGTGAAAATGTCTCGGGTCTCTGGACCACAATTTGAGAATTACTGCTCTTGAGAATGCTGGTCTAGGAGTGAAATTGCTGAATCATAGGGCTGCACAGAACATATGCAAATGTTTAGCTGTCTATGATAATGCCAAATTGTTTTCCAAAATGGTTGTAGCAATTAACACTCCCTCCACCAGTATCTGAGAATTACTATCGATCCATATCTTTCTCAACACTTGGTATTATTAGACATTCCAATTTTTACCCATCTAGTCGAGTATGAAATGGTATTTCATTGTAACCTATCTGTGCCCCAGTTTCTTCCTGTTTCAATGCATCCTTCTCACACTGCCAGATTAATCTTTCTATGAAGATATTTTGATCATGTTATGCTTGGTCCTCCCTAACACCTGTCAGTGGATTTTTTTTTTCTCAACAGAACTACTAAGTTTATCATCCCTCCATTCAAAGCTCATTTGGCTATGGGCTGGCTAATCAGTTGGGAGCCTGCTTAGGTTCTGACCAGAGACCAGAGGGGTCCAACTCATTCAGGTAAGGAGCCCTCCCTATGGTCCAACCCAGTTCTCAGCACTGAGTTTGGGGCCAAAGCCCCTTAAAAATCAGTGTGACTGAGCCAACCATTTTCTGATTATTGTCTTGGTCACTTCCTTCACTCAGGGACTTGAAGACGAAGGGGAAGACAGGGCAGGTTTGGGCATAATAACATCAGTGGCACATGGGTTCACCTGGTTTCTAATAGTGTCCCCTGGCCCATCAGGATAAACATGCTCATTGTTTATTCAGGCGGGCCCAAATCTCACTGAGGCCTTGGTCCCACTCGGCTGAGGAGAGATTTTCAACATCATCGTCGTCATCATCATCATCATCATCACCATCACCATCACTACCACCACCACCATCATCATCACCATCAATTTCCATTTACTGAGCACAGCTGTGTGGACCAACTCTTGTGTTAGATACTTTATGTGCTATTGTTCATTGGGTCCTTGAAAAACTTTGCAAGGCAGGTATTATTATTATCCAGTGAGGGACAGGTGAGGAAATGGAGGTTCAGACAGGGGAAGTGGCTTGTCAAAGTCACACAGCTGCTGACTTGTGGAGTAGAACCGAGTGCTCCCAGCTCTTGGGGCAGGACTATCAGTAGCCAGAGCAGGGCGTCACCATCCTGTGGCTAATGTGGTCTTAGGCTTTTAGAGAGAGAGATTGAGGCAGAGAGCAGGTTCAGTTCACAAGATGTTTGTAGACTTAACTGGCCCAGCCACACCCTTGGCCATCATGAGAATCACCTCCCCTCCCCTCAGGGCACTATTTCCTGCCTTGAGAGGGCCTCTGGGGTCTGCTATGTGCTGAAGCAGGATGGGAGCTGGCAGGGTCTGTGGGACCTGTATGATCCAGGGCTTGCCACCCAGGCTCCTTGAACCTCAATTTCCCCTCTGTAAAATAACATCAGGACAATCTCTGCTTCTTTCTCAGGACTACTGTAAGGAAGAAACAGTTCTAAACAACAACAATTCCCATCTATTTAATGCCTATATATCAGGTACTATGCTGGACTCCTTATATTTTCTCATTTAATCTTTGCAAGAACGCTTCAAACTAGGTATTATTATCCCCATTTTATAGATGTCTTCATCTATAAAATGAGGCATGGAGAGGCTGCATGACTTTCCCAAGACCATTGAACTAGGAAGTAGTAGAGGTAGGGTTTGAACTCAGATCTCTATGGGATGCTCAGAGTTTTGTAAGGGTAATTGTGGCAGCATGTGATGGTATGTGTTGATTGCACATGAATAAGGGCTCTGGGCAATGTTTATTTGCAGTGAGCCCAGGCTATTTGCAAGAGACAGATCAGAGTGGGTTAGACCAGCTGGAGATGTTACATTTGCCAAAAGACATGACAGAGAAGCGAAATAGAGGATGAGTTAGTTCTTAGGAGGGGTGGTGGGTGGTGGCAGAGAGAGCACCTAACACACAGTCACTGGGCTCCTGCTCCATGCCAGGCTTTCTTCTGGTCTCTGGGGCCCCAGCGATGGAGCACACCTAGTTTCATCCTTGGGGAGGTCAGCTGGGGAGAGACAGACATCCTGAAGGATGTTGTATGCTATGTTCTATCAGGATGTGGAGGTTGCATTCCTAAGAAATCTTGTGTTATAAAAAATGGAATTACAGAGACAATTGCTTCAATGGGGAAAAAGAGGTTAGTGGTTTGAGAGTGTCAGACTCGCCATAACAAAGTTATTTTTCCTTCAGGAATGTCAATAATAAAGGTGCTTTTACAGCTATAAGTGTATGGCTGTAAAACCTGAACATCACAGAGCAAAATCCAGCATTAGACTTCCTTGTGATTTTGCTCAAGAAGAACAGCCTTTTTTTCCCCATCACCCCAGCACTGTCACTAGCTCAGACTTCCAATCACCTTGACCGTCCACTGCTGGCCTAACAAAGCACCAGGTCCCTCCAAGGAAGTGTCCAAAGACATCAGGACATCAGCCCTCCTCTGACCCCCACTGTCTCCTTTGCTGGTTCACCTGTAGCAGATCCCTCCCCTCCACTGTGTTATAACTAACTGCAATCTACTCGGTATAAATTGTGCTCTCTAATTAAAGGATCACATTGTATGTAATTTGCATTTAAAAATCCCACCATAGGAGAAAGCTTTACAGGGTATGAGAACATTAATGGGAGTATGTAGAAGCAGTATCATGCCACAGATAAGAGCGGGGCCTCTGGAGCCAGTCTTCCTGAGTTGGAATCCTAACTTCGCCACTTACTAGCTATGTGACCTTGGGCAAGTGACTAAATCCTCTGTGCCTCATCTCTAAAGTGGGGAGAATAGAAGCATCCACTTCGTGTGGTTGCTGGAATTAGAAGAGACAATGATTGTGCCATCTTAGTACATAACCTGGCACATAACCAGCACTTAATAAATGTTAACCACTGTGATAAGTGCAGGGAGAGGAGGGGTCTACTTAGCCTGGAGTGTGGGGCATGGGGAGTGAGGGATGTCTGTATGGAGGAGGAGAGACTGGAGCTGGACATAAAGGGTGGGTGGGACTGGCCAGGAGGATGAGGCAGAGGAAACAGAGAGACCATAGCAAAGCTCTTTTGAGGACCCCATTGAGTCTGGAATCACCAAGACCTTGGTTTCTACTTAATAGCAGCTGCTGTAACAGGTAAAACTCTAAAAGGCTTAGCATAATAGATATTAATTTCTCATTCACATAAAGTTCAACCAGTGGCAGTGGAGGAGGAGGGGTACTCTGTGCCTCACTGTTATTTAGTAACTCAGGCTAACAGAGCCTCTACAAGCACCCATGTGGCTTCCAAGGTCACCCTGGGCATTGACTTCCAGCCAGCAGATGGGGAAAGAGAGTGCACAGGCTGATGCAGGAAGTTGTTAGGGGCCAAGTTTAGAAGGGGCACACATCAGTTCCTCCTACATCTCATTGGCTAGAACTTGACATGCAGACATCTGCAAGGGAGTCTGGGGAATATAGTCTAGATGTGTTCCTAGAAGAAAAGTGAAATGGATTTGGTGACTAGCTGGCTGGTCTCTGCCCCAGGTTCTGGGGCCAAGAGGTGCACAAGCCCAGAGGAGCAGGGGTCCAGTGGTGAAGACTCAGGTTCTGAGCCAATGAGCTTGACCTTGACTCTGAGGGCAGTGGAGAGCCAACGCAGGGTGTTCATCAGGAGAGTGATGTGGTCAGAAAATGCCAGAGGATTAATTGGCTCACTCCAGCTACAAGGTGGAGGGATGTGGGAGGGTGAGGGGAGAGGTTGGATGACCAGTTAGGGACTGTTGCAGGGATCTAGGCAAGAGTAGATGAAGCTAGCACTTAACCATGGCCTGGGAAGAAGAGTGGCTTCGAGAGAGTTCATTGGGAAAAGGTTCCTGAGAAGACAGCTGTTATTGTATGATCCTAGTGCTCAGGGCTGTGGAACATATAAGGAAAAAAAATCCCAGGCCTTATCTGTTGGGAGCGTACACTCTATCTATGGATGTGAAACTGGAAAAGATAACTTTTAAGTATCAAAACTTTGGAGTAGGCTGACCAGGTCATCCTAGAGTGGCCTTCTATGGCCTTGAATGCTTATCATCTCACCTCATCTCTTCCCCCCTATTCCGTATTTAATCTTTGCTTCCGTCTGCATAGGGCTTCATTCTCCTGCGTGGACTGCCCCCACCATGCTAAAACCATAGCTGACGCCAGGCCCAGGCTTACATCAAAGCATCTTAGCAACAGAGAGGTACAAATGTCTGATAATGGCTTAGAGCAGCGGTTCTCACTCTTTGTGCATCAGAATCACCTACAGGACTTGTTAAAACACAAACTTCTAGGCCCCAGAATTTCTAATTTAGTAGGTGTATTAGTTTCCCAGGGTTTCCTTAACGAAGTGCCTCAGACTGGGTGGCTTAAACAACAGAAATGTATTTCCTTACATTTCCCCCCATTAGAAGTCTGAGATCAAGGTGTCAAAATGGTTGATTTCTTCTGAGGCTGCTCTCCTTGGCTTGTAGATGGCTGCCTCCTTCTGGTGTCTTCCCATGGTCTTCCCTCTATGTCCTAATCTCCTTCTTATAGGACATCAGTCATGTTGGATTAGGGCCCACCCCAGTGACTTCATTTAACCTTACCCCTTTAAAGACCCTTTCTCTAAATACAATCACATTCTGAGGTACTTGGGGGTTGAACTTCAACATACGAGTGTGAGGGGGGACATAATTCAGGCCATGACAGTAAGTCTTGGGTGGGACCCTGGAATGTGCATTTCTGACACGTTCCCAGGTGCCACTGATGCTGCGGGTCCAGGGACCGCACTTGCAGAACCATCGGCCTACAGTGGCCGCTCCTCTCCCTGGGTAGGAGCAGACTTGGGCCCAGAAATTTTAATACTGATCGGAAGGAATGTCATACATTTGTAGCTGGTAAATGGGAAAGAGGGTTTTGAGTTGAGAGACTTTCTGGCATTTCCCAAATGACATGGTGCAGGTATTTTGGCCTTCCGGCAGGAGAAAGGGCCCAGTTTTCACATGAGAGGTGCGATGGATCCATTCCTGGCTTTACCCCTTCTGAGCTAAATTTGAGCAAGTCACATAACTACTTTGAGTTTTAAATTCCTCACCCATAAATAATACCTATAGGGTAGTTGTGGAAGTTAAATGTCATAATTTATGTAAAGAGTTGGCACTTAATGGTAGCTATTATGTTGTTATTTATTTATGCATTTGTTCATCAAATATGCAACTAGAAGTCGGAAGACGTGAGGTCTAGTCCCAACTCTGGAACTAGCGGTATGCCTTTGGGCCCCACTTAAGCCCCTTGGGCCTTAGTGTCTTCATCTGTCAAACAAGGGAGAACATCTCTCTCCTGCTACCCCAGTCATGCTGGCCAAGTGATGCACAGATTGGCAAGGCCTTTCTGCACTGCCCCCCGGCCCATTCTGCCTGCCTCCTCTTTAGTAGAAACCTGCAGAGTCTACCCCATCCCCTGGTTAGCCAGACCAATGGCGAAATCGGAGAATCACAGAATGTAGTTCCTTAGAATTAGCAAGGCAGAGAAGAAATAAATCTTAGTTCTTGTAGATTTTAGGGAAAACTCTTGCATGGAAGATATGAAGTAGCTCTTATACTATGGGGGTGATGTTTTCACACTACTCGCTGGGCCTTGGGATGGAGGTAGGAATCAAGGAATATTTCAAGGGGGTTCTTTTGCTTTTAGCCGCCACTGCAGATTGGAATGAGTTCCAGCATTTCTTTAAAAATACAGATTCATAGGCCCTGTCCGAACCAATCTGAGTCAGAATCTCCATGGGCAGGACCTGGGGATCAGTATTTTTAAAAAGCTTCAGAAGTGCGTTTCACGCTGCCAGCCCATAGGAACTCCACAGTGAAGGTTCATGTGTTCCCACCTCTCCTCTTCTAAAAATGAAAGAAACTGGACAAGGAGGGTACAAGTGACGTGACTCAGAGGGTGAAGAACTAGAAGGGCTCAGCTTCATTATCCATGTGACTTGGAGCAAATTATTTTCCTTCTCTGAACCTCATTTTCTCATCTGATAATTGGGATTCATGATAACTCCGGCCTCACGGGGTTGTTACAAAAAATAATTTATTCCCTTCTTCTGTGTTTAGGGCCCCTGCCATGGAGGATGGTGAAGGCTCCAGGAAGGCCAGGCTTCAGGCATTTTCCTTGTGTCTTCCAAAGGGTTGAAGACAGGTGGATGCTTGTTGACAGGCTATCTCTTCCCCTCCATCTTCACAATCACAGGTGAGGTCTGATCCTCTGTCACCGAGGTATGGCCTCGGCTTCCTTCCAGGTCTGGCCAGCCCCTCCCAGCGGCTCTGCAGGGGGAAAGCTTGGCCCTTCCCAAGGGCTCCTTGTAACAACTCCATGAAGTTGCCTGGGAACGCTCTGGCTTGGCTACCCACTTGCACCTGGAGCCTCTATTGCTGGGCTAGTCCCCGGCAGGGACTTCCTTCTGGCTTGGTTTCTTCTAGTCCCTAATCTCGGGACACCAAAAGAGCTAGTGATGAATGATATAGACTTTGGGCCTGGACATCAACTCTGGAGGTTCTTGATGTCTGCTGTGTAACAGAGTGAGCCAAGGGCAGGTACTTGGAATCCTAGTTGGGTGGCCTGGAGCAAGTTGTTTCTCCCTTTTTAGTGGCCTCAGTTTCCTCAGGTGCCAAATGGGGGATGCTAGGATTTGTCTTGTAGGGTTCTGTGAAGTTTAGAAATACCATTGATTCAGTGCCTGAGAAAGAGAAGTTGTTCAATGAATGGTAGCAAATATTACTGCTTGGGTACACATACCCTCCTCGCTTAGCTGGGAGCACTTTGAGGGCAGAGACTGTGCTTTTGTACTACATAATATTTCTAGTTTACTGAGCACTTCCTATGAACTGGGCAGAATTTCCATGGGGTTAATAATTACACTTACCTCATGGGGTTGTATGTGGATTACATGAGGAAGATTGTCCCCATTTTACAGATGAGGAAATGGAGGCTCGACTAAGTAAACTCTCTTTGTTTACAGCTATGTGTTTCTGTGTACCTGCACAGGGCCTCACACAGGGCAGGTACTTGAATGGCTGTGAAGCTGCAATAGCCCATGTGGTGGACTTGGCCCTGCTTCCCTGCCCAGGCTTCCCTGTCCCTCCCCTTCCCTTTCCTGGCCTCCCTGGCAGGAAGGGAGAGTGTGAGCCTATTGCTGGGCTGGCACTGAGGGATGGCCTCAGAAGTCTGGGAGCCAAGCATAGGGAAAGGGAAGCCCATCAGAGGCCCCACCGTGGGTGGGGGGACATTGCCAAGGAGCAATCTGAGAGAGCTTGAGTCAGATTACAGTGGCTGTCTGGGGTGGGGTGGGGAATGGAGGTGGATATGTGCAAAACCCAGGTCCGCAGTCACCAGCAGAGTTCTCTGTTATGGCCTCGGTCGGCAGAGAGGCTCAGTGCTCCCTTTGCCTCCTCCTGATGGTGCCTCAAGTTTTGTTTTCCTTGGGGTCACTGAGGCCCACAGAGGGAAACGACCTACCCAAGGGCACGCAGCCTGTGTGTGAGGGAGAACCGGGTCTCACAGACTGGGTGCCGGAATTGGGTCATGTGGACTGTGACTCCTTCCACTATTGGCGAGATGCCTCGGCCAAGTTACTTTAACCTCTGATCCTGTTTGCTCATCTTTAAAGCAGGGATATGAAGAGTTTCTATCTCATAGTGTTGACAGGGGGTTAAACGAGGAAATGAACGCACCTTGTCCAGCACGGTGCCTGAAACGAGCAGAGGTTCAAAATGGGCGTTCATTTGTTTCTTTGCTCTTTGGCTCCTGCCCTTTTTCCAACCGCCCCAACTCCCTTTTTGCTCACCTCTTCTTGTTCATGAGGCTCTTTACGCCACTGTGTCAGCGTGTGCTTCTGCTACATGGTCCTTTCTCCTTCAGAAGCAGGCGAGTCGGGGGAGAGCCCAGTGGACAGCTCAGAACCGCAGTCATCAAACCACACAGACTCCTTCCCAAAGGAAACGGCAAGTCGGAGAGAGTGACCATTCACAGCATGCAAGGGCTGCAGGAAGAGAACCGAATGGGGAGTTGGGAGACCGGAGTTCAAGTCCCAGCTCTGCCACTGAGCCGCTGTGTGGCTCTGGGCTGGCTCCTTCCCCTCTCTGGGAAGTTTCCCCAAGTGAGAATAAGTGGGCAGGCTGGGGGAAATTCTGACACTCTGAATTTTTAATTTTATTCTAATTATATGTTTCAGGGAGGAATAACTGGGCCCTGGATGGGATATGATGAATGAATATTCTTAATGAGAAGTGGAAATAATTTGTGGTTGAGAGCCATGCCTCAGATCAGAGTGACAGGATACATGGCTAGGCTATATTTTCCAGCAGATTAAGTTAAAAGCTGTGGCCCAAGACTCTGAAATATGAAGAAAAAAGGAGAAGATGACAGGATATCTTTTTAAAGAAATATTTTCCAGCCAAATGATGCAGCAGAGAACTTCCCAGGAATTTGCTCTTGTTCTCTGTCAAAGGTGAAGAGTTCACAGCCTTCAAAGAAACACGAAGCCTGGGATGGAGTGAGGGAGCCAGGCCCGGTCCCTGGTCCTGCTGCCGAACCTCTCGGAGTCTTGATTTCCTCATCTCTAACGTGGGCTCATCCTCTCCACCTCGATAGTTGCTGCAGGGATTAAGGGAGGCATTGAGGGGGAAATCATCCTTCCCACAGCAAATGATCCCTAAACAGGAGGATCTGAGTTCGGGTTCTGGTCCTGCTAGGGTGTGGCTGGTTAGGAAGGCCAAACACATAATTAAAAGAATTGCTAATTTCATTATTGGGAGCCAAGATTCCATTTTAGACCAAAAGTGTGGCCAAGGTGATAACCTTACCATTTTGTTTCTTCACAGTTGTCTATTAAACCAATATTTATTGAGCATCTATCATGTACCAGCATTTTGTTGGTGCTGGGTGGGCAGCAGCCCCTCCCACAATGTGTAAAGTACCTCCACAGCCACAGGCCCCTCTCTACCCAGGTCCAGCTATGCAGCCACTGCCCGAGTAGAGAATGGGACGCAGTGTCCCTAACTTTCCTGCCTCCACCCAGACAAACACATCTTCTTTTTTTTCTTTTTTTTTTTTTGAGACAGGGTCTCACTCTGTTGCCCAGGCTGGAGTGCAGTGTTGTCATCACAGCTCACTGCAGCCTTGAACTCCAGGGCTCAAGTGATCCTCCTGCCTCTGCCTCCTGAGTAGCTGGGACTACAGGCACATACCACCATGCCCGGCTAATTTTTCTATTTTTTATAGAGATGGGTCTCACTATGTTGCTCAGGCGAGTGTCAAACTTCTGGCCTCAAGCAATCCTCTGGCCTTGGCCTCTCAAAGTGCTGGAATTATAGGTGTGAGCCACTTCCCCTGGCCAGACATGCACATCTTGTCCATTCTTTCTCCTAATATCACTTGCACTGTGTTTTCTCCCGCAGCACCCTGTGTTGGGGGGCCCACATCACCTTTCTCCCTGCCTTTCAAATCCAGGTCCTACTAGAAGCCAGAGTGGCCCTCTGAAGCACAAGCCATGTCACTCTCTTGCTCAAAACTCTTCAGTGGCTCCCTCCGCCCTCCTCAGAAAGGCCATGTCCCCCCACGACCTGTCCTGCCCTTCAGCTTGTCACGCACAGCTCCTGTAAGCCAAACCTTACCTGGCTGTGCGGGTTCAGCCGTTTCAAGCCTCCATGGCTTTGCTGGGTGCCCTCCTTCCCCTGGAATTCACCCTTCCTGCAGGCACCTACTCAATTGTGAGCATCGCCTTCCCTGTGAAGACACTCCAGAGTTCCCCTGGCAGAGCTGATTCCTTTTCTCAGCTATAGGAACAGTCTCGTAACACAGCTCTTTGTCTTAGTCTGCTCAGGCTGCCATAAGGGAATAGACTCAGTGGCTTCAACTACAGAAATTTATTTGCTCAGAGTTCTGGAGGCTGCAAGTCCAAGATCAAGCTGCTGTCAAGGCTGGTTTCTGGTGAGGCCTCTCTTCCTGGCTTGTGGATGGCCACCTTCTGGTTGTGTCCTCACATGGCCTTTTCTCTGTGGGTGCACACTCCTAGTATTTCTTCCTCTTCTTATAAGGACACCAGTCCTACTGGATAGAGCCCCACCTGCATTTAACCTTAATTACCTTCTTAAAGGTCCTATTTCCAAATACAGTCACGTTGGGAATTAGGGCTTCAACACATGCATTTAGGGGGAGCCCATTTAAGTTCCCAGCACCCTTCTTGCTGGAGATCTGAGGCCAGCACACAGAAAATGGATAGGGGCAGGAGCAGGTGGCATGTGTCCTGGGGTGCTAAAGGGGGCGGTGCAGGGAGGGGCTTGGTGGTTAGAGGAGAGGTAGAAGGCTGGGACAGTGAGGGACAAGAAGGGGAGGGTGCTAGTGGCCTTGGGAGAAGGTAAGGAGGGAAGAGCAGTCTGCGCGAGGGTGTGGGGCTGGACTAAGCGTGCGCATGCGGGCTGGGCTGTGGAGGGGCCGGTAGGGAGGAGGCGGGTGAGCGCAGCCTACCTTGATGTTGGGGCGTGAGGAGAGTGCGTCTCCTTGTCTGCAGAGCAGTGCCCGCCTGGGCACCAGGCGGGCACCAAAGGCTGCCACCTCCTGTGTGAGCTCAGCGTCTCTCATCTAGTCTTCACGTCACCCTTCAACGTAGTGATGCACACCCCCATTTCTGGGAGGTGGTAAAACCTGCTGCCTAAGTTAATTGTCTGCAAGTAGCAGAACCAAGATTTGAACTCATGGCTCCTGATCCCCAGCCTGGGGCCTTTTCTCACCTCTGCGTCAGGATGAGGGTAAGGCAAGTGAGGCACCCAGGAGGCACTTGCACGCTCCTGAGGGTGAGGGCCTCCTTAGATTTTGTGTCCTAGGCACCTCTCTTGTCTCACCCTGGTCCTGACCCAGCCTGGCCTCCTCTCCGTGGTGAGCCCTCTCTTCCCGCTAACCATCTTCTGTGTAGCAGAGGCAGCAGGCTGTAAGTAGCTGCAGCCAGGCTTGGCTTTGCTCCTAACCAAGTGGGAGGCATTAAGTTAATGGCCCTGCAGGTGAAATCAATCCAGTTAAAGTTATTGCCCTCTCCTTCCCCTGCCCACTTGCAGAGCTAGCCGCGCAGCATTGTCTCTTTTCACTCATCTTCTTGGTTCATGTGCCTCCTA
The DNA here is from genome assembly GCA_963574885.1 of Lepilemur ruficaudatus. Lineage (NCBI taxonomy): Eukaryota > Metazoa > Chordata > Mammalia > Primates > Lepilemuridae > Lepilemur > Lepilemur ruficaudatus. The sequence goes on from CAUYRT010038246.1 coordinate 37,252, forward strand.
GGTCCACTTTCAGCCACGGAGGTGCCTGGCACAGAGCTGGGGTGGGGCTAGTGGAAAGGGGTGGGAGCTCCTCCCTCCTCACTCTGCCCCATGGCCAAGGGCACCTGTCGTCAGAGGCCAGGAAGAGCTCAGGACCTGTAGCTGGAATCCTGAATTCAAGACCCAGCTCGGCCACCTCCTGATTATGTGACCTGGACAAGTCTCTAGGCCTCTCTCTGAGTCTCCTCACCTCCTCTGTGAAAGAGGTAAAATAATTTTTGCCCTCCCACCTTCCAGGCCACCATGAGAGGTTGGTGTGAAAATTCTTTGAAAGCTGAATGGGAGTGAGGCAAAGTTGGAAATAATCATTGCTAGCGCTTTTATAGTACTTACTATGTGCACCTATTCTCACATAACTATCAATATATAATCCTCTGATGTATGTACTATCACCACCACCATCACTGTCATCGTCCTCATCATCCCCATTTGGAAGATGGGGAAACTGAGGCTCCAGAGGTTGAGTCACTTGCCTAAGGTCACACAATAAACAGTAAAACCGGTTCAAACTCGGGCAATCCAGCCATCAATCTGGGCTCTTAACCACAGTGCTATTTTTCCTTCTGGGTCTTTTTCTACTTATTTTTAAGTGTTAATTAGGAATAACCAGTTGCTCACTAAGGGCCAGGTGCTTTACATATATATTTTTTCATTTGGTTATCTTGAGATGCTGGAAATTATTCACCCATTTTGCAGATGAAAAAATTGATCCTCAAAGAAGGGCATATAACTAGGAAGTGGAGAGTCAGAATTCAAGCCTAGGTCTAGGTCTGTCTGGTTCTAATATAATAATAAGAGTAATGATAATAATGATAATATTCATATTAGTAACAGTTACCATCCAGTTATTGCTCTCAGGGTCAAGATAACCTGTATTCTCATCTTGGCCTGGCTTCGGATTCATGTGACTTTTTGCAAGACCATCCCCTCTTGGGACCTCACCTTGCCGTCTCTCTAGCCCTGGCAGCTGGTGATTCACCAGGGTTGGCAGTGAGGGCAGCTGATTCCCTCAGACAGAGGCATTTGTTATCTGTACATTGGAAATTATTTATGTGTCTCAACCTAATTAATGAACAAGCATCATTTAAAAAAAGCCATCCTGGAAAGGGAATTGCTGTTGGAAACAATTGTTTAGACAAAACACCATTTGTTCCCAGCTCTTGCTCCCTGCTGGAATGGTGGGCCACTTGTTTTGGTGACAGATGCCTTTTGACTGGAATTTTGGAGCATGAGAAGTTGCATGGGGTGGGGTTGGGGTGGAGCTGGCTAACTCTCAGTTGACCTCTGAGGGGAAATCCTTAAGTCCCCAGAGGTAGGGTACTCTCCACTCTATAACCAAGGGGATCCCAGACCTTCTGGCAAGGTTAACTCTTCAGTCCTGATGTTGCCCTGTAGGCTTTCACTCAGGACTGAGGTCCAGAGAGGCACAGTGACTTGCCCAAGGTCACTCAGCAAGATGATGGCAGAACCAGAACTTGTATCCATATCATCTCGTTCTTCCCATGGTGGCATGTGGTTTTTCTGAACCAGTGATGATGTTATCTCACATGACTTTAGTATCTGAAATCCAGTCTATCTGCTCATGTTCAAGCCTTATCAGAAGTTACTAACTCCTTGTGTCCTGTCATTGACCCTAAGAAGTTTGGGTTCCCACTTGGCACTATCATCCCCTGGCCTAGACAGATCCCAGGGGGCTCACAGGTGGTAACGTGGCCCAGCAGAACAACTGTTCAGGCTCAGGCAGAGTAAGAGGGGCTTGAGTCACGTATGATGGTTTTGCTCTTGTTCATGTGACCTCCTTGCTTGTGTGTGATCAGTGAGTACCTGCAATCACTTGCATGTTTTGATCTCAGATTCCTCATTTATAAAATGGAGCAGTAATCTCTGCTCTCCATACCCCATTCACAAGGACACACTGAGAAAAAAATTACATGAAGGAATGAAAAGTACTTGTGAACTAAAGAGTGATATAAAAATATGATTAATGATAATGGCCAACATTTACCAAGTGCTTTCTATGTGTGTATTAGTTGAAGTAATTAATGCTTGCTGCTGGAGCACACAGCCTTCAAATTCCGGTGGATTAAACAATAAAAGTTTATTTCTCACCCACCATAGTCAGAGGTAGGCCAAGTGGCTCTTAGGAGTTGTTCTTTTTTTTCTAACTTTACCTTCCTGGAGTCTTTCACTTCCAGCCTCACCGACAGGGGTGAGAGAAAGCATGGAAGATCACATGGGAGGTGTAGGTGCCAAGGCCTGAAGGGGCGTGCCTGACTTCTGTCCACATTCCATGGACCAGAATTCACACTCATGGCTCCTTGTGGGAACTAGGAAATGCAGTTGAATTGTGTGCCCAGGACAGAAATAAACCCATTTAGTGGGTACATGGCATTTTATCAGCTACAACATGCCATGCACCTTGGCAATCCTCATAACAATCCTCTAAATGGTTTTATTATCATTTTCTTTTTCATCAGAGGAACTAAAGACTCAGAGAGGTCAAATGACTTACAGAAGATGCCAAATTTTTTAATGAGAGGGTGGTGATCTGAATTTAGTCTGTCTGCACATTCCCTGCTATTTTTATTTCTTTTCTTCTTTTTTCTTTTTTTTTACAGAAAGAACTTCCAGCTGCAGGTGGATCCATTTAATTCATTTTATTTATTGCATGCCTACTATGTGCTGAACATTGTTCTATCTCCTGTACAATGTCATAAACATTCCTTTTCCTCTTCCCCATGCTGAGACTACATCTTTTTCTTCAGCAATTCGATCTAGTCTTCAAGGTTTAACTTTAGACTGCTCCCTTAAGGAAGTTTTCTCTGTTTACCCCAGGAAACCACTCTTCTGAACCTCTCTTGTGGTAGCCTCAATCCAGGAAATAATGTGAAGGACAAAGTGAGGTGTAGAGTGGATCCTTTTCTTCCTCCTAAGAATTGACACCTAAAGATTAAAAAAGACACAAAATCTCCACATTTTAAGAGATGGACCAGGCCACTTTCCCACAGGACTGACCAAGAGGCTCCTGGTTTTAAAAACAAGCCCTACTCTGATCTAGAAGAGGAGGATTGGAAGGGGAAAAGACTGTGATTTCCCATCTCATCCCCTTGGGGGTGACAACGAATTTCCCCTCCTTGGGACAAGATAGGGAGCCCCAAGGAAAGGTGGACTGACATTTTGTTTCTGCATTTAACTGCCTGGCCTGGTTCTGCCATAGCAAGGGAAGAGCATAGGGAGAAAGGGGTGGTGGCTTGGCCAGAGAGAAGGGGCAAGGACAGCCCCCCTACCCAGTCAGGTCTTGAATGTGCTCACAGGCCTCTCAGTGGGGGCCACAGAGGTTGGATGAGATTAGAGACCTCATGCAGTGAGGGGCACCATGCGATTTGGTTTGTGAGATGACCATGGTGGGCGTCAGCCAAAAATGAGGCAAATCTCAATGGGGATCACCAGTGTATAGGGGGCTTCTCAGGGAGGCCCCATCAGCAGAGCTGTTAGGAGTCTCCTCTGCATCTATAAGGAGCCATAGACAACAAATCAAGTCAGCAGCCAGGGCACTTTTAGGAGAGGACTCCTGCCATGAGCTGTTACACTAGGAGTCCACTACCTCCTGCCACTCTTCTCACACCCAATCCCAGAGCAGTGGAAGAGGGGAGGAGGAGAGCAAGACAAACCCGGCCCCTCTGCCTAGAGCAGATGCTTGAACTGGGTTAGGGGTGGTGGGGGCCGAGGGAATGGAATGACAGTGGTTGGGGAGGAAGAGCTTTGAGCCTAAGAATAAAAAATATAAGTAAAGAGGATTGAGTCCTAAGGAACCCAGATGAGACTGTTCTAATAACTGAAAGTGACAGAAAAGTTATGGCCTCAGAGTGAGTTTGTTAAGGCAGCCTGTGACCCAGCAGGAAGAGGGAGGGTTCAACAGAGCACAGTTGGTAACAGTTATTGGAAAAATAAAACTGTTCTGGGTTTATAACCCAGTGAGCTGAAGCTCCACACTAAATCAGTTTCATACTCATCCATTTAGCTATTTGCTGAGCTTCTAGTCTTTGCCAGGCAATGCTCTTGGCACTGGTGAGTCAAAGGAGCTTACCATGGTGAGGAGACAGACAAGTGAAAAAGTAACTGTTCAGTGTGATAAATGCTGTAAGAAGGGATGGTAGGGTACAGCGGAGCATGGAGGAGAGACTTAGTCATGGTTGTGTGTGTCAGGGGATGGGTGGGAAAGATTTTCTGGGGTCTTGAAGAATGAGTGGGGGTTGACAAGGCAACTGGATGGGGAAGGGTGTCCATGTATGAAGGCGCAGAAGCATGAGAGAGTGGGGTGCATTGGAGAAACTGTGAGTAGTTCCTTAGAGCCGTGTTTAAGGGGTGTTTATTATTACCATTTTGCTTCTGGTTTTCCTTTTATCTCTTTGCCCAACTAGACTGTAAACTCCTTCAAGGAAGGGCAATATCAAAACTCATTCTCGTTCCCTCATTTGACTAGCAGTGGGTGTGCAAATGTAATACTGAGCTGTTTTTCACCAGAGGTAATCCAGCAGAAGTTATATAATTCTAGGGTTTGGAAAATCCTGTAGAGGAAGGGAGCCAGGTGGGTTTGCATGTGGCTCAGGGCAAGTGAGCCTCCTGCCTAGGCCTTAGTTTTCTCCTCTGTATGTAAGAAACTTGACCAGATGATCTCTAGGAGTGGCTTGAAAATACTTTGAATTTAGAATTTAGGAGACAAAAGCAGTGGATGGAAAGTCAGGAGACTCAGTCGCTACTTCCAGCTCTGCTATTGACTAAGTGTGTGACCGGCTCTTTCCCCTCCATGCCTCAGTTTCCTTATTTGTAAAATGGGGGAGCATCACACTATATCTCCAGAGTCTCTTTTAGCTCCAAACTTACGTGCCTTCCGCACTGAATTCAGTTGACCTTGTCCAGGACTGGTGTCCTTGCTCAGGAAGGCCTCACTTTCCTCAATATTCTTTAGACACATTTTCAAACTCTATGGGGTAGAGGAGGAAGATTAGGGCTAGGAGAGGGTATTTGAGTAAAGCAATGAATATTTATAACAGACGCTCCCACCAGAGGACACATTAAGTCTCACAGCATAACAAAACTGAATTACCATGAAATAAACTTTCTTAATTAAACCAATTAAATTTCTTCCCAGTATGTAATTTAGAAACTCTGATAAACCCTGGTTGAAAAGGTTTGTTTTAGCCTTAAGCTGGCTGAGAAAGCAGGAACATCTGGTTGGTGGTGGAAAGGCCTGTTTAGGCTCCAGGCCATAGGGGCAGCACCATGGAGCTATCCATGGTGCTGAAACAGCCTCTGCCTCACGGCCCATAAAGGACACGGGCAGGCCAGGGCCCAGTGGTGCTTAGGAGATGTGCTATTTGAGGACAGCATTTTCCACTCTAGGCATGGCACACTGTTTTCTATTTCCTGTGCTTGGTATCAGCCACTCAAAACTTAGCCATGTAGTCTCTCCCACCCCACTGGACTAGAGTTTGAAAAGATGTCATGAATTTTCTTATGGTTATGGAATCTTAGATTCTTAGAGCTGAAAGGGATGGCCTGGTCCAATCACCTTATTAGAAATGGAAGAAAATTTGGCTTCATAGAGTTAAAATGACTTGAATCAAGATTATATAACTTGTAAGTGACAGAGCTGAGATTCAAGCCCAAGTTTTTGACTCTAAATTCAGTTCTCTTTTCACCAAAATGTCCCTGTAGTCAGCAAAACCTTTGAGGGTGGAGGTGTGTTATTCATTTTTATTTTCATCTGGACCCTACCTCAGTGCCTGGAAAACTTTGTTGAACAAAGGAATACATGCATGCCCTTTCTATTCCTTCATAGTCAAATAAATTCAATAGCAACCATACCAGAATACCAATTACGCTAACCCAATCCTTTACATAGGTAAGATTATCACAATTAATAAAACATTTTTTGTCTCTTATCTAATTTGATTTTCACAATAATCTTGGAAGCAGGTTATATTAGTCCCATTTTATACCAAAGGAAACAGAGGCTCAGGAGTGTAGTGGCTTATGCAAGGTCACATGGAGAGTCAGTGAAGAAGCAGGAGAAGAATCCAGCACTACTGATTCCTATCCATGAATCCAGTGCTGCAATTAGTACATAGTGAAAAACAGAGGTTACTATGTGGCTTCTGCTCTCAAGCTACAATACAATTGTGGAGATAAGCCACACAGTGTGTGGAGACAAGGTCCAGGTACTCAGGAATCAGGTAATGGAATGAGGTGATGTAGGCTGAGGGCTGATGAGTGACACAGATAGTGACTGCTTTGGAATTTCAGGAGAGAAAGTGGCCCCAAAGACCTGTTGGGGATTAGAGAAGTCTCAGGGAGCAGGCACTGGAGGGTGAGTGAGATTTTGATAGGCAGAGGAAACACCATTCTCACGAAATTAAACAGTTTTAATGCTGGAAGAACCTGAGAGATGATTCCTCCTCCTACCTCTTCATTCAGGGAATTAAGATTCATCAGGGAATCTGAAGTCCAGGGAAATGAGGGACTTGTCCATCACTATAAAGCCATTTATGGCAAGTTTTTTTTTAGTAGACACTAGGGATACAGGACAGATATGATAAAGTCCATGTCCTAGAGGGTTCCCAGGCTAGTAGAAGATGGGATATGGAAATAAATAGGTGCATTCACATGTCATAGAGGTAATGATGGAGTCTGAGGGGCCCAGAGAAGTTGCAATGGAGAGGGCACCCATTTATAGATTAGTGTACTCAAAGTTCAGAGTACTTCATTTGAAGTAGTCAAAACCAATCAAGGTCAAGTACCAAAAGCTAAAATTCATCTCCCAACTCCTGAAACCACTGACTACAAGGAATTTATGCCTAGGAGCAGCCTAAGCTGGAACACTGGAGTGAAGCAGACACCAAATCTGGAATCTGAAGGGCTGAGTTTCAGTTCTAGTTCTGTCTCTTTCTGGCTGTGTGGCGGTGGGCCTGCTGCTCTCACTTATAGGAGCATAAGTTGTCCCATTATCAAATGGGGTGGGATACTTTGCCCTTTTTCAGGGTTGCAGGATGATTAGAAAAAAACATCTAAGTGAAAGTGCATTGTCAATTATAAAGTAATAAAGCAATATATACATATATTATTCTTCCTACATATACAGAGCTTGATGCAGAAGAAAAAATTCCTGTATTATAGTTTTGTCATATCTCTGGGCCTCTGCTTTCTTGCCTATAGAATAAGAGGATACCTGTCTCATCTACCTTACAGAAATGGTACCAAGTGAAAAATTGTCCATAATAATAAAATGATAGATGTAAATAAGCATAAAGGGTAGTTATATATCTGAATGGGGATCAGTGATTCAGTAGAAGTCAAATTGGACATTGTTATTGTAAACTCACATTTGTGACTTGATTCAATTTACAAAGAGCATTCATAGCCATTATTCTATCCAATTCCCTCAACAGCTCTGTGAGATAGGGATGAGCTTATCACAGATGATTAGCCCCATCTCAAAGATGAGAAAACTGTGACTCTGAGGAAGTGATGATTCCAGAAGCTGAATCTGTCACTTCCTCTCCAACCTGGAGCCAACTCCCAGGTTCCTAGTGCCCAGAACTCTGTCTTCATGCAAGTTAGTTTGGAAGACAGGCCAAAGTCATGTTCCCTTGGACTCCCGCCTTTCCTTGCGGAGCAGTGCTGGTCTTCTCTCCCATTCAGTGCTTAGCCCTGGGGGTGCTTGATGAAATCTCTTCCAGAGGTGTGTTGGAGGTCTTGCCTGGATGGAATGCCCCTGCAAACTGATAAATCGAGCCACTGGTACCTTTTTCTTTGTTCAAAGGACTCCAGATGGGAAACTGGCACAGCTGGCACACTCCGGAGGCATGCTTTCAGCTGCTCGGGCTGCCTAAGCCAAGACATGCTCTCCTTTGTTCCTGCTCTCAGTTGAGGACCGTCCCCCTCTAATGCAGGCAAGAACGTAGGGGTTATTGCCCACTTCTCTGTTCATGCCTCTTCTTTGTCGATATCCTCCTGTAGCTGGATCAAACCAGTCCCTCATGTGTGTTCCTTTCCCCATAAAGATTCTAAAGAAAAGAGGAGAAGAGAATTATTCTATTTTGGGATTTGGGGACATAAGTGAATTGCGTTTTGTTGGAAGGTTTACTGCAAAGAATTTCTTCCATGGCGTGGCCGTAGAAGTTTGGGAGACTGTTAAGCTGGAGCCTCCAATGAAGCCTGAATATACAGAATCCAGGAAGTAGGGCTTGGCTGAGTCTTTTCTCAATAGGAGCAGGATCTTGTTGTGAAGTATACAGATCCAATTAGGAGGGGAAGGGATTATCAGGACCAGAGCTGGCCCAGGCACAGGAAACACTAATGCCTGTCTCCTGGGGGGCAATTATTGTCAGCTGATTAGCCTTAAGGGGCAACCCAAGCACCCCCTCTTTCAGAATGTCTTCTTGATCCCCAGGTTGGATTGGGGGGAGGCTTTTCTTGGTTCCTAGAGCCATGGGCTTCTCTCTGCCTCAGCCTGGATCACATTGTGTTGTTATTGTCTGTGTTAGTGACTATGTTCCCCCTTTAAACTGTGAGTTCTCCGATGCTGGTTCTGGTTCATCTTTTTATTCAACTTCCAGCACAGTAGGCTTGGCACATGGTAGGTTTAACACTATGGTCAGGAGCATGGGCTCTGGACCCTGACTGCCTGTGTTTGAATCTCAGCTCTACCACTCACTAGCCTGAAGGCTCAGGGCCAGTTACTTAACCCCTCTGGGTCTTAATTTTCTCATCTGTAAAGTGAGAGTAATAATAGTAATTGCCTCATAGGTTTGTTACAGGGGTTAAAAATGTAAAGCATTTAGGACAGTGCCTAGCACAGAGTAAGTGCTATGTAAGTGTTGTGTGTTGTTATTGAACTCCTGATTCTGGAGTATTTTGAATCTTCACTTTACTTAAGGTAGGGCCACCTGGAAGACAAGATTCCTTACACCCAGCCTAGCTGTGAGGATGAGTTCCAAGGGTCTGGTGCTGAAGAGCAGTGCAGGCCAAGAAAGAATGCATGGGAGAAGGTATAATTGTTTTGCAAAATTTGATCCTTAATGCAATCTCTGTGTTTTGTGACATGAAATGCAATTAGACTGACTCCTCCTTTCTCTACTCCTAATCTGCTCATGTGACACCCATCACCTGGGTCCAGCAGATGCTGGGAGACATTAGTGTTCTATATATGGCAACAGGAAGACCCTCAGAAGGCTGATGTGACCTGGCCTTAGCTGGTTTGTGTTGAGTGGTCTGGGTGGGAGGGGAAGTTAGAGGGCAGATAGTGGAGATGGGTAAGCAGAAAGTACCAGAATGTTTTCTGATGGAGAGGATATGGGTAGGATAGTCCTATTGGGTATATCTAAAGGGCACAGTGTCTGGCTAATACAGGTTTTTAAAATAAAATAGTATAAAATCAAATAATGTAGGTTTTTAAAATAAAATACACCCCAAATCAGTCTGGTGAGGGAGGAGCCCTGGAATGGCCTTTGGAACCAGAAAGTCTGGGCTCTGCTGTTTACTAGTTATATGACCTTTGGGAAATTCATTTGTAATTTTAAGCTTCTGTTTCCCCTTGTGAAAAAAGAGGGGCTTAGAATCTATGTTCTTAAACTAAAGCAGATTTCCAGGCCTTCTCCCAGAGACTTCCATTAATTGGGCCCAAAATGGGGCCCAGGAATCTGTGCTTCTAACAAGCAACTAGGTGATTGTGATGCATGGGCTATACTCGTGTGCACAAATTGCTTCTTCCTATATTTAGTACGTTATGGGTTTATAACTTCCTCAAGATTAAGTTAGAAATCTGACCATATTGGGCCCCTGTGCAAACCTTTCAATGACCCCTGTTGTTTTAAGATAAAGTCCTGCCTTCGTAGCCTGGCGTGGGTGCTGGCCCCGAGCCCCCTCTCTGGACTCATCTCTCTCACACCATTGTCCTCTCCCACTCCTCACTCTAGCCATGCCAGGACTGTTTGCAGCATGCGTGTGTCCCACCTCCATGTCTCCGCTCAAGCTGCCGTTCCTTTATGATGCATTCTCCCTTTTTCTTTCTTTTAATGTCCTGCTCAGTCCAGCCACAAGGATCCTGTTCTCTGAGCTACAGAAGTACACACTTGGTACTAATGACTGGCCATGGGCAGGCTGCCTTGTCTGATTATTTATTTGTATCTCAGTTTCATCTTGTGCTCTACTATTAGCCTACAAACTCCCAGAGAGCCGAGACTCATCTGTGTCTCTCTACCCGCTGCTTTCAGTCAGCAGAGCGTCATAGACATTCAGCACCTGTCTGAGGGTCAGTGATACCTTAGAAGGATACCCTGAGTTTCCTGGTTGGTTGGGTGGCCCAGCTAGGGGTGACCCATGTTTATTGTGTGTGTTTCCTAACTAGGAAATGCCCTGTAACAGCCAATCACAGAATAAAATAAAATTTCATGACTAGCAATATTATTTTTACTTATAAACTCATCATCCTGAAATTATCACCCATTACAGGTTGAGTATCCCTTATCTGAAACGCTTGGGAAAAGAAGTGTTTTAAATTTTGGATTCTTTTTGGATTTTGGAATATTTGCAGTTATGGTTGAGCATCATGAAATCAAAAGTCCGAACTCCAAAATGCTCCAATAAGCATTTCCTTTGAGCATCCATCATGTTGGTGCTCAAAAAATTATAAATTTTGGAATATTTTGTATTTTTGTATTTGGGATGCTGAACCTGTAATAAGAACAGCAACAAACTGTTTTATAATTTGTTAAAACTGGAAAAAATTTATAGCTATTACTCAAACTTTAAGGGAAAGTGTGCTTATGCCCACATATATTTGTTTAATAAACATAACAAGGTTAAGGAGCATCTGTGGCTATTGAGCACTTCTGGGTTCTGAAAGCCCCACCCAGGAATCTTTTGCCCTCTCCTTCTGCCTCCCTCAACTTAGACCACATGGCTGTCATTAATTCTGCATGCTAACAGCAGTGTCATCTAAATAAAAAATTATGATTTTCAATTAAGGATCCCAGGACCTCTGGGACCTAAGCTGACCCAGACACTGAAAGGCCCTATGTCCCTTAAGAGGCTGCAGAGGCAGCTGCAGCTCCTCCCTTAGCTAAACCTACCATACCCTCTCAGATTAGAGGGGTTTTCTAGAAGCTGCAGCTGTGGGCCTGAATTGCCTGCCACCCCCACTGAGAAGCACTATGATATGGGGAGAGCAGCTTTGGCCTGGGCGTTAGATGACTTAGTATCTCGTCCCATATTCATCTCTTGCCTACGGGAGCAGTGCTGCTCGAACTCGAGTGTGCCTATGCAGTACCTGAGGATCTTGCTAAAATGCATATTCTGATTTACTAGGTCCAGGGTGGGACTTGGGATTCTGCATTTTAAGGAGCTGCCAGGTGCTGCTGTTGCTGCTGATTCACGGACCACACTTTGAGTAGCAAGGCGCTAAATCATGAGCTTTCCCCTCTGAGCTCATTTTCCTTATTTTCAACATGACGGTGTTAGGCCTGGTGATCTCTGAGGACCTGTCCAGATTTGATTTTCCATGATTTCATAATAAATAATAACCATAGCTTTATTACTAAACATTTATAGCAATGCTATTCACAATAGCCAAAATATAGAAATGACCCAAATGTCCATCAAGCTGCTGAAAGGATAAACAAGTTGTGGTGTACCCATGCAATGGAAAGCACTCATCAGTAGAAGGGAATGAACTACTGATACATCAACCACATGGCTGAGCCCCACACGTATTAATGCTAAGTGAAAGGAGCAAGTCACAAAAGAATCAGAATGTGTTATTCCATTTATGTGAATTGCTAGAAAAGGAAAACTACAAGGACAGAAATAGGATCAGTGGTTGCTAGGAGCCACGAGTGGAGAGAGGGTACTGATTGAAAAGGGGCGCAAGGAAAGTTTTTAGAGCGATGGAATTGGTCTGTACCGTGATTGTGCTGGTGATTATGTGACTCTATACATTTGTCAAAACTCATTGAATTAGGCACTTAAAATTGGTGAAATTTATGGTATATAAAGTATCCTCAAGAAAGCTAACCAAAAACCCAAAAAACTACAAAAAAACTGTTTATTGAGTACCCACTATGTGTCAGGCGTTTTACAGAGATTGTTGCCATTCTTTGTAACAACCTTTCAAGGTAGGACTATCCTCAAATGAGGAAACCTAAGTTCAAAGGAAAACTGACACCTTTCAAAGAAAGTTTTTAAAGGGGTAGGATTTGAACCAACAAATGTCCAGTGATTCCAGGACCTGGGCTACTTCTGGATGGCTACCTTAGCTCGCATACCCTCAGCCTCTTCCTGCAAGCGCAGTGAGTTCTGAAAGGTATCCCAGGATCACGCTGTCTCCCGGCCTCTCTACCAGGGACTTTCATTTTAAGAGGTATCATTGTTATATATTCCTTTGTTGAGCATAGAACTCACCCTGGTTAGAACATGCCTCTAAAGTGGCATCAGCAGCCTGGTGGGTGCAGTAAATCATCAATACATGTGTGTCTTATATCATTTTTAATTAAATAAGTAAAGGTTCTTCTGGGAGCACACAGCGTTTGGGGGAGTGAGGCTAGTGGGTCCAGTGGGGAGGGTGGAGCATCCTGGTAAGGAGGCCAGGCAGCACACCCACGGGCCCTTCCCAACGTGCCTGGGAGGCTGGGATTATTATGTTCTCCATTTTTTCAGATTGAGAACCCAAGACATGTAGGGTTGAGCAACTTCTCTGAGGTCACACAGCTTGTTAGTGGCAGAAGTTGAAACCTGCTCTTGTGGCTCCCAATTCCATGTATTTTTCTTTTTCCCACAAGCAAGAAGACAGAACCCTGCCCTTGAAAAGTTGACAAGTGTACAGCAGCTGCTCATAGCCATAGAAGAACACCAAAACCAGGCTACAAGCCTGTGGACTTCATGGGGTGGATCAGAATAAAAGGAATTTAGCGGAGTAATGAGCCAGGGAGGGTAGAAGCAGTCAGAGAAGACTTCTTGGAGGAGGTTAGGTACAGCTGGGGCAGGCAGAGGTGGGAGAGTATTTGTATGCCCAGCCCTAGCTCCCTGGGAAGATCTGGACATGAACCATGCAAGAAGACTTGGGAGGTGCTAGGCTTGGATCTGACCAGGATGGCTGGAAAAACTCTCTGTTGTTGTTCTCCCTCTGGTTCTGTTGAGGGCGCCTATTTGGGAAGGAGAGGCCACAGGAAGGGGGCATCAGCTGTAGACAGTGGAAGGGCTGGGGAAGGGCATGCTCAGGAACTTCCAAATGGCCCTGCCCCTCAGCATTGCCAAGGACGGCCAGCTGGTCTCTCCACTCAGTCAGGGCCGGCACCAGATCCTGCAGCCCCGTGACTCCAGATGGGGCCTAGGAGCTGCTGGGTTATTCAGCCACCTTCTCAACCCTGACATCATCCTCACCCAGGACCAGGCCACCCTTCTGGTCACCCAGGAGGCCCGTTGGCTCCAGCAGCTGGTGCAGGGCTAGTAATTGAAGCCTCTCCTGAGCTCTGGGTCCACTGGGGACTAGTTCTCCTGCCGCCTGCTATTATCGTGCTCTGATCAATTAGTGGGGAAGAAATGAGGTCAGAGAGAGCAGGTGTGGGCTTGGCTTTGTTTCCAGGAAAGGGCTGAGCTGGGCTGGGGCTGGGCTTGGATGATGATGAGGAGGAGACGGTTCTCAGGGCTTTAGGCTGTGACAGTAGAAAGGAGAGAGAACCACAACAAATACGAGCTTGTAGCTCGAAGGGCTTGGCCTCACTGTTGCCAGGAGATAAAAACAGCATTTGGAAAACGTTTGTGCTCCAGGCTACACAGGACACTAGGATGGGCCCATTAGCCACTTAATGTCCTGGATAATGACCCTCAGCTTCCGAGAATGTCAGCTGGAAACCCAGACTCTACCAATGGCATGGAAACCAGCCAGCATCCTTGGCCTCACGTTCAAAACCCTCCCCATCTACCAACCAACCTCTCCCGCTGCACCTACAGCTTTCCTCTCATGTGGCTGTATCCTCAGCTCTCTGACCGCGTCTGGGGCTCTCTTGTTTTCTTTCCTTTGTTTAAGATGTTGCCCACCCTTGCCTCACTCTCTTCTGTCTCTGCCTGGTGAAATTGTCCTCATCCTTTGTGCACCTTGTCATATGCCAGCTTCTTCATGAAGGCTTCTCTTACAGCCACTGCCAGAAGTTGCCCCTTGCCTCTGACCTCCAAGACGCCAATGGCAGTTTGCCTTTGATTAAGCGAATCTGAGTTTAGTCTCATCTTCTTTCCCTGCCTGGGAATGCTGGAATCACAGAATGCCATGACTTGTCCAACGTGCTCTCTGGCACAAAGTAGGTTCCAGCAGCTGTGAAATCAAGTACCCACTTGCTCACATGCGATGTATTTCTCGATATTACTCTGAGCGCCTCCTGAGTGTGCAACTTCTTTCACCAGTCTATGCCTTTGCACTTGCTGTTCCCTTTGGCTTAACTACCCTTCCCCACTTTTCTGTCTGGCAGGATCCAGCTCCAAGTCAGGCTAATCTGTGCTCTCTTTGAATCTTTTATGCTTCTCTGATGGCATGATTTACACTGTGCTGTGAATCAGATAGGCTTTTTGCCCTCAAAAGATCAGGCTGGCAAGCTGACAAATAGCTGTAATACAGTCCTCAAATCTAGGGCTGTTTCTCAAGCTCCAGGATTTGGTGTTTTAAAAATTCAAATAGTGTACATGAGTAGGTAATGAAAAGTTTCACTCCTCCAGAATCAGAGCTGCTACTGTACTGCACAGCTCCAGAGGACACTATTGCCACTGTGGTCTAGGTGTGTGGCTCCAAGTGGGCTTGCAGGGTGTACAAGCCTTACAACCATGCCTAACAGCCCTGACCCAGCACATCAATTCCAGTTCCATTCCCCAAAGGTAACCGCTGTTACATTTCTTGTGCATCATTTCAGATGTCCTATACAAATCAAGCATTCTCGTGTGTGTGTGTCCTTTGTTTTTTTTTTTTTAATAACAAATAGGATTATGTCATACATAAGCTTTTACATCTTGCTCTCTTAATAGTCTTGGAAATCATTTCCAGTCAGAACATCTGGGTCTATTGCATTATTTTTTACTACATCATTTTTAATGGCAGCATAATATTCATTATAAGTATGTACCATAACTTAATTACTCCCCCATTGTTGACATTTATTTCCAAGTTTTTTAACACTCTAAACAATACTGCAACAAACATCCTCCCAGGTACACTTTTTGAATTTGTCTGTAAGACAAATTCCTAGAAGTTAAATTGCTGAGTCTAAAGGAAGGTATATGTGTTTCAAATTTTGATGGAAATTACCAAATTTCTCTTCAAAGAGTGTGCTGAGTCTTCTAAGATGAGTGCAAACTAGGGAGGTGACGGCGTGGTTCAAGGAGCAGCATGATCAGAGCTGGGTAGGGGTTTGATGACACACAACCTGTTTGGAGGGACTGAGTCACTCTCTGGCTCGATTGTAGAGCAAACATCATTACTTAGTGATTGATGAGGCTGACCTCTGTGAGGCAGTGGTCAACTCACTCAGGGAATTGTGGGTTGGTTTAAGTCACAGAGGTTTGCAAACTATGGCTTGCTGACCTGTTTTTGTCAGTTGAATTTTACTGAAACACAGCTATGCCCATTTGTTTACTTATTGTCTGTAGCTGCTTTTGCTACAGTGGCGCAGTTGAGTGGTTGCATCAGAGTGCATTTTTCCACAAAGCCTAAAATATTTGCTTCCTGGCCCTTTATAGGAGAAATTTGCTGGTATAAGAAGTTAGATTAGCCTGAGAACAGTGGCAGTCCTTGGAGAGTTTCATAGAGAGGGACGTGGTCAGTGTGGCATTTTGGAAAGATCACTCTGTTGCTGTGCAGAGAGGACTGCAATTGGGGGAGGGCTGAAAGACCAGGGAGGAGGCTGGTGCAGTGACCCAGGTGAGAGAATATGGGGCCTGGAATAAGACAGAGGCAGTGGAGAGAAGAGGATGGAATTGGTAGGTACTTGAGAGGATCTGGAGAATGGTTGAGTGTCTCAGTGGAGAAGGTGGAGAAATCAAGGATTTGGGAAGATGCTGTGTTCTGGTGTTGACATGGCAGCAAGTGATTCAGGCACCCCAGAGCCTCTAGCTCTGCTCTGGCTGCTGGTGCCAGTGCTCAGGGTATGGCCATGCCTGAGTCAGGGTCTCTGGCCTCCCTTGACTTGAAGGACCAACCTGCTCTAATCCTCCAGCTGGCATTAGCAAAAGGAGACCTAGAGATGTCTTATAAGGCTGGGCTCAATTTTCATCTTCACTTATGGCATTAACCCAGCTTTGATTTTATGTATAACCCGTCTCCCTGCTTTTCTGCCCTTTTAAAAGTTCATTACCAAGAAGACCCAAATCATCTATGCAGTGATCGGAAACTTGGGCTCAAGGGCCAGATCAGGCTGCTATTTCACTTTTTACCAGCTTCCTATAGATAATCTCATGGTGACCTACCACAGAGAAGCGGGGCAGCCAATGGGGATGTCTCATTCAATTCAGAAAGGTAAAGTTAAAAAAGCAGGTGAAGAGCTGGGAACAGTGGTTCACTAGAAGTTGAAAGGGTAGTGACAAGAGATTTAAGGGTGCCTTGGAATCAGCCTTTCCAGAAGTCAGTGACACAGTCTTAGAATCAGCATTTGAGTCATAATTATATCTTAATGACAGCCCAAGATAGACCATGGTTGTTCAGATAAAGGCAGAAAATAAAGAACAAACTTAGTTCAAGAGGCTTGTGGCAGTAATTGCTCTGAATTTTGGAACAGAGCCGTCTGGGTCATTCTCCGGAAGTTTTAAGACTGACATGACCTACAGAGAAGCAGAGAAACAAGAAGAGGGAGAGGGAGGAAGAGCAGAGGACAGAGAGAATGAGGAGAATGGATTGATTGAGAAAGGAGATGGAGAAGAGGAAATTGAGTTAGTTCCTATGCACAGTAGTTACAGATAAGCTATTTGCTGTGCCAGGAGCTCCATACCTATGGATCATTTATGTCTTTTAGTAATTCTGGAGTGCAGGTGACATCACCGTCACTTTATGCACGAGGAAACTGAGGCTCAGGGATGTTGAGTGACTTGTGCAAAATCCCCCAGGGAATAAGTGTCAGCAGTGGGGCTCAAGCAAGGATGAATAGGCTACAAAAGCTGGGCTCTTTCTTCCACACTCTGTGGGGCTGAGCGTGGGTAATGGGGAGGGCAAAGAGAAGAGAAGTTTGGGAAGGCAGCAGGGCTGGAGGAGGCTCACAAAATCCACGGCGCTTGCCAAGCCCAGCCACTCATGCCTGAACAGTTGGCTGATTTTTCATAAAATAAAAGAAGTCCCTGGATTGAGAAATATGTGTGTCTCCTAGATTGGATTGTGCAGTGAACAGTAGCCAGAGCGAGCAGTAATCCATCATGGCCTGGCGTTGGCGCGTGCTGCCAGCCGGAGCCCTGGTGGAACTGTTGTGAAGGTGACCTTGGGGGGAAAGCCAGGGTCCTATCTCTAAATGCTCCCTGGGAGTCTGGGTATAGTGTGGAGGGGAGTGGGACGATGAGTTCCCTCCTTCCTACTGTGAGCTGTTTTCCTCCATTTTCTTTTCAGCATTTTACATACCGCACTGATGCTGGGTCTCGCTGCAGCTGGCCGAGTCCCAGGAGCTGAGGATGGTTAGGATTACCTATAATAAACAACACTTACTAAGTGCTGATAAGATGCCTGAAATTTCCCATTCATTTTACACATATTATTGCATTTAATATTCACAACCATTTATGAGATAGGTTCTATAAGGATCCCATTTTACAGATGAGCAAACTGATACAAAGAGAGGTTAAATAACTTGCCCAAGATCACCCAGTGGTGGAGCCAGAGTTGGAACCTAACCAGTCTGGCTCCAAAATCTGTGCTGTGGACACTGTTATTACTGAGCAGTACTGTGGGTCAGGCTCAGAGCTAAATGCTCCATCA
Source organism: Lepilemur ruficaudatus (assembly GCA_963574885.1). NCBI lineage: Eukaryota > Metazoa > Chordata > Mammalia > Primates > Lepilemuridae > Lepilemur > Lepilemur ruficaudatus. The sequence continues at coordinate 55,283 of CAUYRT010038246.1, forward strand.
GAATTAACTACAAACCCACAGGAGGGGATTATTGTCATTGTCCTTACTTTATGTATGAGGCGATGAAAGCTCAGAGGGGTTAAGCAACCTGTCCAATGTCACACAGTTAGTAAGTAACAGGTCTGAATGACACCAAAGCCTAAATTCTTAATCATTAAACTCTAAGAACAATAAGAAGATGGAGCCATAATTGTATTTTCATTTTCCACTAGGAAGTAGAAAGACTTTTTCTTAAATGATGAGAGGGCAGATGGTTAGTGTCTCATTCTAGGTGGTTTGTGTATATCTCAGAGGGGAGGCAAGCACTGAGGGAGTGGAAACCCTTCAGTCTGCTGAATGTGACAAGGAATCCTGGGTTTCTCTGAGTTCCATTCACATTCTCATGTCTGGGAGCCTGCCTGGTGTTGCAGAAAACGTGTGCATGTTAGCGTCCAGCAAATCTATGCGTAAATCTGAGCTTTGCCCTTTATCCCCTGTGTGGTCTTTAACAAGACCGAACCTCTCTCAGTCTTATTTTCTTATTTCTAAAATGGTGGCGATAGTGTCTGCATTGTAGGGGTTGTGTGTGTGTGTGGTGTGTTTGTGCACACATACCTGTTTATAAATTATCCTTCACAGAGTCTGGCACACCGTAGGTGCTTAATAATAGGTTGCTCTTGTTGTCGTGCCAGCTGAGGGGTAAGGTGGCTGGTTTGTTACCACAGAGCAGAAGATGGGTGGGGGCAGAGGTGCCATCCTCAGGGGAGGGGCAGCACACTCCTCCTCTCCAGATGAGGAAACTGAGGCTAAGAGCCAGGGGACTGGCTTTCCCCAGGCCACACGGCCAATTCGTGGCAGCAGCGGGATTCCTGGCCTAGAAGTCTTTCCTTGGCTCAATCTCAAACCATGGCCTTCTGACTCCATGCTTTGCAGCTCTTCTTTGACGGGTCGAAGGACAATCTGGGGGCCCTGAGAAGCGCTGCCCCACAGAGCTGCTTGTTGAGAGGTAGATGGTGACTGAGCCTTCTGCAGTGACTTGGAGCTAGTTCTTCTTTTTCAAGGTCCGTGGGTTACCTCGGGTGAGTCAGACAGACAGCATGGCATGGCAGCTGCGCCGTGAGGCCCCGGCCCGCAATCTCCCCGTGTGTTGTACGCAGGCCTGCCCAAGTGTGTGGGGATTAAACTCCTCATCTGTCAAGATCCCTTGGTTCTCAGATGCTTTGCGGTCCCCTCAATCCAGAGCTGAACTATTCCTGGTGGCCAAGGCTGGCCTGATGTGGCTGCCGTTTTCCTGAGCGGGTGACACCCACTCGCACCCCGGCTTTCCCGCTTGCTGCCTCACCGGCCACTCCACGCCCTGGCCCAGCCCTCACCCTCCCTGAGCCTGCAGCTGCCCGTCCGCCCCTCCAGGCCGCTCCCCAGTGAGGCCAGAATCACTGTTCTTGCCAAATCCAGCCATGTCACTCACCTCCCTAAAACTGAAACATAGTTTTGGCTGTTCTCTGCCAAGTGAATAAAACTCCAAACTCCTTAGCTGGGCACGTGATTCTCACTCTTCACCCTGAGCCCCGCCTGCCCCTCTCCAGCATCTCCTCCTTTCCCACCGGCCCTGTTCCCTCAACGAGCCCCACACCTTCCCCCTTTGCCCTTGCTGTGCTCGCCGCCTGCGGTGCTGCTGCCTCCTCACTTGTCGGGCCAGGCCTCCAAGGCCCGACCAAAATGCTTGTTCCTCAGCTATCCCAGGCCCGCTACTCCTTCACTGGATGCCTGCAAGGCTGCGCATGCAGTTCTCTTACAGCACTTGTCTCGCTGCCTGGCCCTCAGCTCCCCACCGGGCAGTAAAGTCCTGGGGACAAGAGCTTGGGTCTCCTTCATTGGCGTATCCAGGTCTAATAGCTGGGCTGCACCAACAGAGCCCTGCTGGTTGTCAAAACACTGAAATATGTTTATACTGGCTGGCACATAGCTACCATAT